>JAWVWN010000031.1:5000-24594 GCA_037367305.1 Phrynocephalus vlangalii
TTGAGCCTTGCAACTGTATATGCAAAACCTTATTTTAAAATACTGTGTAAACTTTAGTGTCAATATTGCACATTAATCTCTCTCTCTCTCTCTCTCTCTCTCTCTCTCTCTCTCTCTCACACACACACACACACACACACACACACACACACACACACACACACACACACACACACACACACAAATTAGAAGATGCATTTTGAAACTGAATAAGGTTAAATTGTTAAAGGAGCATCTATGCAACTTTGGATAAGCATGCTCTAATGTCATGATCTCTGTGCATTAACTCACTGCATAAATCCCCCTCCCCCACCTTCCAGTGGGACCAGACTGAGTTGTAGACAGAGTCTATAAAAAGGCAGAGCTTTCTTCATTCCCCACTCTCTGTTTTAATGGAAAGTATTGATCCCTCCTCTTAAAAATATTCTAAATATGATTAACAAACCATATTGGAAGCACTTCCAATAGTCAATTGTCTGGCAAAATCCTGAAAGAAGATGTTCACTGGAGTGATTTGGTGGAATAAATATAGGACGTGGATCAACAGTTCACATTAGTTGGGTCCAAAATCAGTTATACTTAGGGTAGCTCAATAGTTGAGCTCAATAGCTAGAATCCAGTTGTTAGTTCAAATATTTTATCAATTGGATTTAAATTAGTGTCGATTTGCCATTCAATAAATGTTCTAATGTCTTCTCTAGTTGTGTCTAGCATTTGGATTCAGGACAATGGGACTTAACCTGTAGCTTACTTCAGTCTCATTAATTTCTATAGGTCATTTCTGTCTATAACTAAATCTGAGTCCAGCTTTTTGCCATGGGGGGAATAATTGGGAAATTATGCTATTGTGGAGGAAAGTCTCACTGGGAAGTAGAGATGGGCACGAAACGAGTGATTTTTCGTTTTCGTTTTCATTTTTTCATTTTGTTACGCAACGAAAACAAAATGAAATTTTTTAAAAAACAAAAGGAAAACAAAAATGAAACGACCAAATTTGCCGTATTTTTCGTTTTCGTTGCAGCAGATGCATTGAACTAAAAAGAATGCTAACGAAACAGCACTTTTTCGTTTTCATTTTCATTTTTTCATTTCGTTACCTAATGAAACAAAAACGATTTTTTTTTGCAAAAAAGTCACAAAAACAAAAACAAACCGAAACGGACCCTTAACGACCAAACAACAAACGAAACACCATTTTTTTGAGTCGTGCCCATCTCTACTGGGAAGTATTGGCATGAGAAGACAATGGAAATAACTAAGAACAAGAAATGATTCTAGTACCTGCCCCATTCCTATTACAGCCCTTGCTTTCCTATCATCCATCTTGTAATCAACTCAACAACCACAAAAGAACACAAGGGCACAAAACCATCTCGTGCTTGTATTATGTGATAGTCCCATTCCACCACTGGGGAAAAGGCACATCAATAGAAGTGACATAATGTTTTGTTGGGTTCCAATTGCAATACAATTTAAATATAATATAGCAAATATTCCAGTTGTTAATTTTGTCCAGAAACTATTACAGTATATCGTAAGGCAGGCAAGCATGACCCAAATCCTCTTGCATAGTTACACTAGTGTGGTGTAACTTTTGGAACAAATTGCCTGACAGTAAGAAATGCCCATAGACATAATCCAGTACAGTACAGTATGTGTAATATCAGGCAAAAATAATAATAAAAAAACAAAAAAAATGTGGCACATTAAAGACTATTATATTTTATTGTAAGCTTTTGTGGACGTGTCTGCTTCTTTGAAGATATAGTATCAGAATGAGGTGTTCAATATACTGTATATACTCAAATATAACCCTAGTTTTTCAGCCCTAATTTTGGGCTGAAAAAAGGGCCCTCGACTTATATTCAGGTCAATACTTTTAGCCACTGAGGCAAGTGCTTGGGTCGGTGGCTAAAAGTAATTTTAAACATTGTGTGCCACTTCTCATCACTCTCCGCTGCATCACAGGGGAGCGGCACACAATGTTTAAAATGACTTTTATCCACTGACCCAAGCACTTGCATCAGTGGCTAAAAGTCATTTTAAAAATCACACACCACTCCCCCAGCTTATAAAGGAGGAGCTGCCAGGCCCTGCTGCATTTCCCACCCTAGACTTATACTCGAGTCAATAAGTTTCCCCAGTTTTGGGGGGTTAAATTAGGGCCCTCGACTTACACTCGGGCTGATTTATACTCGAGTATATATGGTAATATACATGTAATGTCTACATTGATTTCTTAACTTGGATAATTTCCTTCCAAAAGTTATACTTCTGGGCTTATATAAGCATGGCTATGCAGAAGGATTTTGGCCATTAGGTTCTGTATACAGTCATACCTCGTACAACGTAGGGTTTGTATAACGTAAAATCCGTACAACGGAAAAAAAATCTGGCCCCCCCTTCCCCCTTCCCTGTTTTCTCTGCCTCTTCCTCCGCCGCCCTGGCCGCCGTAAGGAAGGGGGAGAAGGGGGGAAGGAGGGGGGCCAAATCGCTGCCGCCACCACCACCACTCACCGGGTGTCTCAGACCCGACCTGCCGAGGAGGAGGAGGAGGAGGGCGCCCCTTCTCGCCGCCGGGCTCCCCTGGTCCCCGCTCGGCCCCCGCGTTTTTTCCTCCTCCCGGGGCCGGGCGTGTGTGTGTGTGTGTGTGTGTGTCTGTGTCTGTGTGTGTGTGTGTGTGTGTGTGTGTGTGTGAGTGAGAGAGAGAGAGAGAGAGAGAGGCGGGAACGGGCGGGTGGCTGGCGGGGGCTTTCGGAGCGCCGCCGCCGCCACCGCCACAGTGAGTGAGAGAGAGAGAGAGAGAGAGAGAGAGAGAGAGAGAGAGAGAGAGAGAGGCGGGAACGGGCGGGTGGCTGGCGGCGGCTTTCGGAGCGCCGCCGCCGCCACCGCCACAGTGAGTGAGAGAGAGAGAGAGAGAGAGAGAGAGAGAGAGAGAGAGAGAGAGGCGGGAACGGGCGGGTGGCTGGCGGGGGCTTTGGGAGCGCCGCCGCCACCCATGTGTGTGTGTGTGTGTGTGTGTGTGTGTGCGCGTGTGTGTGTGCGCGCGCGCCGAGCCAGCGGGTGTGGGGGGGGGGAAATCCGCCACCCTCCCCCCCTCGGAACAAAGTCCGCCGCTGGTGCGCCCTCCTGCCTGCTGGCCGCCTCGGGGACTCCGGCAACAGGTGAGGGGGGGATTCCCGGCGCGGTCCCCCAAGCCCCCCGCCCCAGGCCAAGCGGCGCACCCCACTCCCTCCCCCCACCCCTGCGGCCACCTCCGTCCGACCACCTGCGGCCGGCCAAGAAAGAGGGAAGGAAGGAGGGGAGAGGAGGGACAGCAGACACGGAGGAGGGGTGAGCCGCCCGCCCGCCCCCATTGCCCAAAAAAACCGCCCCCCATCGCCCAAAAAACCGCCCCCTGTCACCCAACCCCCCCCATAGGAATGCATTGAAACGGATTAAATCCAGTTTCAATGCATTCCTATGGGAAATGACAATTTGTACAACGGAAAACTTGTATAACGTAATTTGATTTGGAACGAATTAATTACGTTATACAAGGTACCACTGTACTTTTTTAACCTGTTAACTGCCCAGAGTTCTGACTTGGAAGATGGTGCGGTATAGAAATGATACAAATAAATAAATAAATAAATAATAAAAAGGTGTTTCAATTAACTTGGATGTTTAAAAAGCCTACAACATGACATCTAATATTTAAATATTCCTTTAAAGTAATATTCTCTCAAAACCTACATTTCTAAACATCTTCAACTAACAATGGTTAGTTGACAACTTAGGATATTTTGGTCCCTTTGGGGAGAAAGGCAGGATAGAAAAAAATCAAACAAACAATGAAAGTCAGCACAGTAGACAACTGAATTCTGGAAAAGCTTGGAAAAATTATTTTTCCCACTGTATGACTCGCCAGCCACCATTTTAATCCCCGTGTTTAAAGATTCTCTGTTGTTGCTGTACAATGTAAGGGAGAAACAGGGGAGGCTAATATGTTGCTGGTATGCTCAAAAAGTGTTCAGTAGACGAGACAGCAGTACTGAGCTATCCTGCTTGAATACCATCATTAGCTTTGCACAAAAGTAAGTTTAGCCAATATCTGTATGTAAAGATGTCTGCCTCATCAGCTAGATATAGAAACAATGGTAGACCACTCCTGAAGGGTATTCCCAGAAACCACCCTTGTAGCTTTCGGTGGTTAGGGGCAGGGCTATCTTCTTGTCCATTGATATCATGGATTTCAGTCACTCCTCATGCCATTAACATGTAGAAAAGCTTTTTCAGAGTAAAAGTCTGCTCTATAAAGTGAATGAAACAAACACTTTTTACCATTCTTATGTAATATGAATCATTTTTACATTTCTCTGCTGTGAAAGCAAGAGTGCACCTAATTCTTCATATGCATGCTGCTGGCTGCTGCAAATGCAATGGTTATACAATAAACTCATATATTTATACTTTTGTTTTTGATATTGGTCTCATGAGCACAGAAAAGACATCCAGGAGACATATTTTGAGGGATAGTACAAATGCCTTCTATAGATTCTGAAACAGACAGACAGACAGACAGACAGACAGACAGACAGACAGACAGATAGATAGATAGATGATAGATAGATAGATAGGAAAAGGAGGCTTTGTTCCAGCTGTGTCTAGTGTTTGGATTTAGTGGGGTTAAATCTGTGAATATTAGAGATGGGCACGGCCAGAAAAAATTACGTTTCGAGTTGTCATTTGTCGGGACGGGCCCGTTTCGGCTCGTTTCCGTTTGTCGCGAAATTTTTCAAAAATTTGTCGTTTCCGTTTGTCGTCTGTCATTTGTACAGTGGTTTAGGGAGCGTAACGTGTAGCCACCGTTATAATTATGTTGGGGTTGTTGTTAGTGTGACAGGAAACCTCGTCGGCACTTCTCTGTCTCACTAAGAACATTTGGGGGTTAGTGTGTCAGAGGAACCTCGTCGGCGCTTCTCTGACTCACTAAGAAGGAAAGCATACTGGCGTACTGCCGTACAGGTTATGCTTAGGGAGGGAGGGAGTCGGTCTCTGAGTTGAAGGCACCTCTCTGGGTGCATCACTCTGACCCACTAAGAAGGGAAGTGTACTTGCGTACGAATCTGGGTTAGGGTTGGGGTTAGGGTAAGGGCTAGGCTTAGGGTTACGGTTAAGGTTAGGGTGGGTTAGTGGGCTGCACCTCTGGGTGCCTCTGACCCACTAAGAAGGACAGTGTACTGGCATATGGGTTAGGGTTAGGGTTAGGGTTAGGGTTGGTGGGCTTTTAATGCCCTCTCTGGCACATCCAGAAGTCTCAGCAAAACCTGGCCATGCGATTGGTGGAATGGCTCCAAAAATTTGCCTGGTCCCATCTCATGGTCAGCCCATCATTGCGCGTGCGCAGGTGTAAAAAAATAAAAATAAAAATAAAAATAAAATAAAATAAAATAAAATCAATACGAGGTTTTATTGCTACAAAAAACCCCACTGCTGCCACTATAAAAATTCAGGCATTTAAAATACCTAATTTTCACATGTTTCTGTGGTACTTTGGTGGGTTTTTGGACCACGATTTCAAAAGAAAAATTGTGGTCGCCATTTTGGATCCCCCCACCACATGGCAAAGGGAGACGACGAGGATGACCCCCCCCCCCCAGCCTGGTGCAAGCAGCCCAGGACAGGAGGGGGGGGAAGGCCGGGGACTCCCCCAGAAACCACCCCTCGGTAGGTGCTCTCACTGAGGCAGGCATATTTTTGCCTGCTTTTATGGCCGGGAATCGGGTTTTTTTTTAAACTTTTTTTCTGTGCTGCTTGGCATCGCGCGATCGCCGCAATGCCATGAATGACAACGAAAAATCAGACCCAATTTTTCTTTTTCGGTTCGGGTTCGAGCTGGAGCGGAGTAATTCTCGTTACCGTTACCCGTTACGTAACGATAATGAGAACCGAAAACGGAAATGACAATTTTGCCTAGTCGTGCCCATGTCTAGTGAATATCTTTAGCCCCATTGGTTTCAGTGTGTCTTCTCCATGTTATAGACCTGGGTCAAGCTTAAAAAAACATGCTTTTAGAAAATTGGCACTTGTAAACACTTCCTTATCAAGCAGCGTGCAATTCTGTAGTGCTATTGGCTAATGGGAAGCCAGCTTTATATTGCTTTTTATATTGCTTTGTACAGTTAGTGTTTTCCCACGGAGAACCAATACACCAGGAGCAATCTTACACTTTGGAGGAGGGTTGATGAGGAGCCCTAGTGCTAGATTGGATTTGCATTCTTGTGCATTCTTGCATTCTTGCTTCTTTTCCTCCTAAACAAACTTAGTTTATTAAACTACACTACCAAGACTCAGTGTGTGACAAAATGCAACTGGATATCTGTGTTACTTTGAGCGGCTGGATCAAAATTAGTGCTCTAGGGTTGATCTTTCTCTTCACTCTCCATATTTTTATTTGCTGGAAGGATGAAATCTCTTGGACAGAAGAACCACTTGGTGGCCTTTGCACCATTGCCATGAGGACGGCTGTGGTCAGAGTAAAAATAATCCTCTCTCTTTCTCTTTGAGCATCAAATCCACCACATTCGCAAAACTGATGGAACTATATAGCTCCATCCTACAATAATTTGAGGTCATAGACCTTTTTGGGAATGGCCTTGCTGCACTGCAAGTGAGAGAGGGAGGGGGCAAGGGCTAGGAAGGAGGCAGGGGAGGCAGGAAGGCATTCCCAAAGCCACCTGTAGCCTGCTCACTGGCCAAGTCCAGCCAGGCTGCGGTGCTCTCTTGGCTCACCAGCCCGCCAATCACCAACCAGGGACAAATGCAGTCCCACCAGCCTCCCAGGAACCAGGCCCGGGCCACCGTTAGCCTTCCCTTCCTTTCTCTTCTTTCTCTGCCCCCTCCTCCTTGCTGGTCTCTAACCCGGTGGTGGTGGCAGCGGCCTCAGCCTCTGGCCATGGCTGGGCTCCCTTCTCCCCTCCCTCGGTACGCTGAGCAAGGCAGCAGCTTGGAGGGGACTGGGTGGGTGGGAAGTAGCTCTGTTTCTCCCTCAGTCGCCCACTGTCCATCCCTCCATCGGTCCACTGCCGTGGCAGCACCGGGTCGGAAGGCTGGCCTTCATTCTTCACAACCACAGTAACATAGGTGGTGGCCCCACATGGAAGGCAGGTGGGCAGGGTGGAGGAGGAGCAGGGATGGGGCCTTGGGGCCATGGAGGGTGTGGGAGACCTTGCCACAGCCCTTTCACTTTGAACTGCCCCACTACCCAGCATGCCGATCTCTGGGTGGTGGTGGGGGAGTGGGGAAGTGACATAACCCACCAGTTTGAACTGTCTCAGGAATAGAAGAAGCTGCGGAGGCTGGCTTGCTCACGAAACAGGGGGTAGGTGGGGGGGGTCTGCAATTGGTCCCGGGGGCCAGATTCAGGACCCTGGGGGGCCACATCTGGCCCAGGGCCTTAGGTTGAGGATCCCTGGCTTAGGTAAAGTGAGGGTAGCAAAGTTGTGTCAGAGCTTGAAAACTCTTTTTTACACTGTAGCTCCTATTACTCTTCAGTCAGCATGGCTGCTCGGTCCTGTGGGCTCAGGGACTTGGAGAGTTGGAGAGTTATTGTGTGACGCGAAAGAGGGTGGAAAGCTTGGATCTTCTTCCCTCCACATTTTGCTTTACAGTTATATAGGCAAAATTTTGAATAGTAGTTGCTTCACAAGTGGGCTGCTATCTATCTCACATAACTCAGAACAATACAAGGGAGGAAGGAAGGAATGGAAATTAATTCATGTTTCTTCATATGGGTATTTTCTTTGTAACAGGTGACTTTCACTTCAATGTTCATCATGTAGCATTCCTGTTTTGGGATGCAATACATTTACACACATTTCTTTTTAGCATCAGTATGACCATGCAAGGCAGTACCGTTGGACAAATAACGTCTGTTTTACTTGTGAGGAATGTCATTGTGGCAAGCCATGTGCGTACTATGGAATTCACATTGCCTCATCGCCTTATCATGTATGTTGCATTCATGCAAAGCACTTATTCCATTAAGTACTCATGTCTCAAACTAACACTGCTATATATACAATGCACCTCACTAAGAACCATTAAGAAGTAGGCTCCTTTTCAGTGTAATTCTTTTGATAGCTGTTGCAAGGAAGAGACTTTTTCTCAGTGAATTTACTTGGGGCCCAGCATCAAAATTAGCCTTGAGTCAACTAGAGAGTGAGTGTGCAAAATATTCATAATCCTTACTTCATATATGTCTAAAAACAACCTTGCAGAAGAGATAATTTTGTTCACTTCTCCATTGGAGTGCATGAGGCAGATCATCATGTAGCCAAGGGAGAGGGCAGCTACGTTGATGTAATAGCTAAAAAGGCAGTTGTTACTTAGCAGCTTTATAAAATCAATCCACCATCTTTGATTCCACTTCTGCTTTTCATCAGACATACACACTCCCTGGAGAGACATGGCAAAATGTCCCTTTCTCTTAGGACTCTTGTCCATTTTAAAGCAAGCCATCTTAGTGCCAGATGATTGAAGGAGGGCTAATGTCCAACACTTCCAAAAATGCAAAAAGGAGGAACTTGGAAACTACAGACCAGTCAGCCTGAAATCTATCCCATGGCAAATTCTGGAGCAGCTTATAAAGCGGGGCACTCTGCAAGCACCTTTAAAACAATGCCGTAATAACTAAAAAGCAACACAGATTTGTCAAGAGCAAATCCTATGGATCTATTTTTTAAATTGCTGAACCTCCCTTAAGGTTGAAGGAAACGGTGTGGATGTCATACATCTTGACTTCAGCAAAGCTTTTGATAAAGTACCCCACAGTATTTTAATTAGCAGGTTTGGAAACACAGAGAGTATTTATCAAGGATTTCTTCTCAAACTGGAAGAGGGTTATATGTGGAATACTACAAGGCTCAGTCCTGGGCAGGCGCTCTTCAACATTTTTATTAAAGACTTGGATGAAGGGACTCACAGAATGTTTGCCATGTCTGTGGCAAACAAATGTGCAATGCAGCTGGGAAAAAAAGCAAATGCTGTTTTAGGGTGCATTTATAGAGTCCTAGTCATTAAATCCCATGAAGTACTAGTTCCCCTCTATTGACGTTGATTATGCCTCCTCTTGAGTACTGTCCTATTCTGGACACCACATGTAAGACATGCATTAACCAACTTCAACAAGTTCAGAGGAGGGCAACAAAAATTAGGAAGGGACTGGGAGACAAGTTCTGTGAAGAAAGACTGAAAGGATCAGGCTTGCGTAGCACTGAAAAAGGAAGAATGGGTAAGTGTTTACCCTGTTAAATGAAATCAGAAGATGGTTCAGTTTTTTTAAAAAAAGAAATATATATAATGTCATGTGGTTTTGTGTTGGTGTATGCATCCTCCTAGAAGCCGGCCTTCTTGTGTCTTGTTTCTGCATTGTAGGTAGATCTTCTTTTTCCTAGCATTTTCCCACAGGTGTGGGATCTGCTGTTCAGATTCCTGAAATGCCACTTTGCCCTATCAGTTGTGTCTTCAGAGAGCAGGTCAGTGATATGCATGTCCTTATTGACTGTGTACTGCCAGCTCTGTGTTGGTCACCCATTTGGCCACCAACTCTCAATTAGGCAAGCAGTTGTGGCAAAGGCTGAAGGTGTTGTTCTGAGGACATGGCCATACCAGTAAAGCTGGCTTTCTTTCATGTTCTCACCTAGCTGCTGTCAGATAATATCATTTGTGATGTGGTTGAGTAGGGACATACTCAATATCCAACAAAACACACATCTTTCCATGGCATGGAGGAGCTCTCTGCACTAATTGTTTCTCCCCAGCACATTGTGCAATACAATGCAACAGGGCAGACAATCGTCTTGTAAATCTTAGATTTGTATGTTGTATGTAGATGGGGAGGGACAATCACTACCAGGTTTCTGTTTGGTGAAAGCTTCTCTTAGGCCATGGGGAGAGTGAATAAGTGATGAGGGTTAGAGTTAGGGTTAGGGAGGTGAGGGAAAGGGAAGGGACAGCCATCGTGCTTTCTCCAACTGCCATGGACTCTACTGATCTGAGAAGAAGGGCAAGTTCCTGTGTTCAATTAAGGGGGAGTTTCCAAGAACTGGCACCAATATAGGGAAGACTGCTAAGCAGAGCAGGTTCCTGGCAAGACACAAAGCCAACTACATTCTGTGACAGTGAAGGCAGTCTCAGGGCCACATTTGCCAATGTGCCCAAGGAGATTGGAGGAATGAGAATCATGAGTTCTGCTGCACCTAAAGGGGCAATGGTGTCAACAGCACCAGACTGTCTCCAATCTCCTCACCTTTTAAAATACAGTGGTACCTCTAATTAAAAGATTAGTCCGTTACAAATGCATGCTCATAAGTCAAACACTCATAAGTAGAGCAGCCGTATCTAAAATATCAAAATAATAAATAAATAAATAAATAAATAAATAAATAAATAAATTTTAAGTAGAGCAGACCACATCTCAAATTTTTTAGACAGCAGTTAAAATGCCAATGGTTTTCCGCTCTTAAGTTGAATTGCTTGAAGTAGAGCCACTAGTAAGTAGAGGTACCACAGTTTTGAACTGCCATAATGCTAGATTGCTGCACATTATGTAGTTGATGTTTAAATTTCTTTGAGACATGGAAAAACAGATGCAAAAAACCTGACTATTGTAACATGTAGTCAAGACCATAGGCAATCATATATCAAATACACTTTGATTTGTATTCCTGCATTGAGTAGGGTGTTGGACTCAATGGCCTTCCAACTCCATTATTCTATGAGCCTATGTGTTTATAAGTCTAAATCTGATTTCTAACTAAAAGAAAGAAGTGTGAAGGTTGGGAGGTGAGGGAAAGGGAAGGGATACATTGTTGCAAGAGAGACAGGAAGTCAGCTCCTTACAGAAAAAAGAAGTACAAATGTACAAGGTAGTAGCACTTCACAAGAATAACAGTCTGGGGTAGATGAGGGAGCAGAGACAGAAAAGGACAGTAGCTGACATCTACTCCTAAAACCCATCTGGTATTTGGGATTGAGAGGTGCAATATATAGTTCCAGGCCAACAAATACTTGTCAACTCTAAATTATCTCAACATTCCATCTGCCCCGACTTGTGTTTCTTTACAAATTATCATCAACCTGGATGGTGAAGCACATTTCCCCCCTGATGTTCAAGTGATAAATGCTACTGTGTGCATCATCGCAACAGAACCATCTGGCATACATAGCATAGGGACAGTGTCTGCAAAAGAGTTTGCAGCAAGAATTAAAAATATTAAGAAAATGGTTTGCATTACTACTATAAAGCCCCAAATAGCCTGGGCCCTAGCTATCTAAAAGACTGTATTTCCCTTTCTGATCCTACCAGAGTATTAAGATGATCTTGGTCTCATGAACGTCACAGGTGTGTTTGGTGGGGACACAGGAGAAGGAGAAGGCCTTCTCTGCTGTGCCGCTACTCCCAGACTTTGGAATTCCTTTTCATGGAAGGGCAGCCTGGCCCCATCTTTGCTCTCCTTCCACGAGCAGACAAAAACTTTTATGTTCAGGCAAGCTGTTCTTTAAATGATTAGTTGACCAAGGAGATTTTTTAAACAGGGACTATTTTAGTCTACTATTCTGTTTTTCTTTTTAATTTTGCTCTTTTTATGAGCTTTAATGTGGTATATGTTTAATGCTCTTTTAATATTTTAATAATTTTCATTTAACTTTTAACTTTGGTTCTTTTAATACTGTAAGCTGCCCTGGATTCGTTATGGTCAGTAGATTTATTTGTATTGGAGCTGCGGTGAAACAGACTCTTTTTGTTTTAACTTTATCTCTATGGGCTTGCTTCTGAAATTTTGTCCATTCTGTATTTCTGAAAACATAATAATGACTTTCATAGAGAAGCCAGACACGATGTGGTTTCTAGTAGTTCAGTGAATAGGTCCAATTGCTGATCTTCCATTTGCAGTGCGCTCCTGTTCATACCTATACAGAACTAAGTTTCATTTTCATCTACTCCTCAGTCACAGGGACTTCTAGTTTTGAATAACCTTGGGTAACACTGGCCTGTGAGTATTCTTTTAAAGCTATTGCACAGTGCCTAGAGTCTAAGCCTGGATGAAAACAAAGTTGTTGAGGATTATTATGATAGTAATTACCCCCTTTATACAGCCAATAATGTCTTATTTACTTTCTGAGAGGCAGTGCAATGTAGTGTGTAAAGTGTTGGATTAGGACTGGTGAGATCTGGGATCAAATCCTTGGTCAGACAAAAATTTACTGGAAAATAGCACTGGTAAAACCACCCCTTAAAACTCTCACATACCCCAGAAAAACTCTCACATACTCCAGAAACCTTACTAAGATTCCCGTAAGTCAGAACTAACTTGACCAGACATCACTCACTATCTATTCATGAGTGATGGACTACCATACATAGCTACACAGACTTGTGTTTATAACCACTTTTAACTTGGTGCCTATATCTCTCCTTGTGGGATTACATTGACACTTTGTTATCAATTATTAGTTCCCAACCCTCATAACTATTAGATGGTCTTATCATAATGATTACATAGAATTTATACTCTTTTCTTAACTGCTCGCTTTCTATTTTAGCTTTAGTGTTGTCTTCTAATGCTGTAAGATTCCCCTCAATTTCCTGTTCTTAAACTTGAATATGTCTTAATTTTACTGGACTGTATATTGTCCCTCATTACTCTAAGCCCCCTTGGGTCCTTTTCCAAGGAGAAGGGCGGGGTAAAACTACTCATAAATAAAAAAATATGCATACTGCAAACCTAAGCATAACTTCATGAGAGTAATCCCTGTTAATTTACCTCTATAGGATTGTACCACTGAAGTCACTAAGAAGGTCCTTTTTTGTTCTTTTATTTGTGTATGTCAGTCCAGAACAATTTAGTGCACACATACAAATATAATAGAGCCACAGAAGAAAAAAAATGTAAAACAAATGAAAAATACTGTACTTTTCTGTCTTTAAAACACCTCCATGTGTTTTACAAACACACAGTTCTCTGTATTCTCAAAGTCTTTCACGGCTGGGATCTGATAGTTGTTGTGCATTTTTTGGGCTGTTTGGCTGTGTTCTGGAAGTTTTTCTTCCTGATGTTTCACCAGACTTTGTGGCTAGGAGTTCTCTCTGTGCTCTCTCCTTGGCTTTCTTCAATGTATAAGACAGCCTTAAATGTTTAGTCTAATAATTTTAGAGAAAAAATTTATACACATAAAAAATCTGTAATTATCACAAAAGTAAGTCTTACACATTATCGTTCTCAAGACAAAAGCAATTATACTGTTTGTCTGTAACATATCTGTATGGATTTGAAATAATCCTGATGTATTTCTGGAATAATGGGAGGCAGACTTTGAAGTTTTAATATTAAAACAATATAAACACTTTAAATAATCATAGATACATGCGACCCATGGATTGCACATAGCTTCTAAGGCATTCTTTGTGTCCCCAGCACTCCTGGGTCCTACAAATTGAAAAAAAGACCTGTTCTTCCTTTCTGTGACTCAACAAGCATTAAATGTGGGGTTCATGATAGGTCTCAGGAGTGCATGGGGCCCATCAATATTGGAAAAAAAATCACACTACATACTTCTTAGAAGGTACAAGGGGACTTTCTGAGCAACTATTTCCCTAAAACTTCATCTTTTTAGTATACAGTAGGTGTAGGCAAAGTTACATTTGCAGATGAGTCTGTTTAGACATGCCCCTTGGCAGTATGACCCTTGGGCTACAGAAAATTCTGAAAAATGTCCCTTTACTCTGTAGAGATCTCCCACCCAATTTCAAGTACAAAGTTGCTAATGCCTTACAAAATTATTAAATGCCCATACTAGGTATTGCACAATTAGAGTTCAGTGGTTCAATGTTCTCCTAGCCTTTTTGGTAGTATTCCGCAGATGTCCCTGGGCAGGCCAGAGGCAACACTTGAAGTCAAATAACTCTTTGCCATTGTTAAAGGAAGTATGTCAGGATGGTGACCAGACACATCTCCATCGGTGGTGAATTCAATAAAGAGGTGGCCACCACCAAGAAGACCTAGTTGAGGACTTTTAAGTCTTCCTTGGAGTGGCCACTCACAGGTATTAGGTACTTTGATAGTCATACTGCTGTTTCTGAATCCTGAGAATCGAAACAGGCTCTATGACTAGAAGCCACTGATTGCCTTCAGGACTGTTGCCCAACCTCCTTTGAAGCCCATCAGTTCATTTGGCTACCTCTAGGTGCCTGGAGTAGGAACTGGCAAGCCATTCCAGTATTTCTGCCAAGAAAACACCACGGACATGGAGTCATGAAGGGTCGGTCATGGCTATAACAACACACACACACACACACACAGAGAGAGAGAGAGAGAGAGAGAGAGAGAGAAAGAGAGAGAGAGAGAGAGAGAGAGAGAGAGAGAGAGAGAGAGAGAGAGAGAGCACATATTGTAGCATACAATGCCATGAAATGTCTGAGGCACTGTGCAAAGAAGTATTTTAATTGATATCATAGGTCTTCTGCCAGTCAGTTTTTTTTGGAGGGGTATCTTTGAATTTTGGGGTTGCAAAAGAACTTGCAATTTTCCTTTCTTTATATCAGGCACCACTTAGTAAACCTGTCTTACACAGTGATGTGCAATCTATATGCACGGAGGGAAAAGGAAG
Source organism: Phrynocephalus vlangalii (assembly GCA_037367305.1). Lineage (NCBI taxonomy): Eukaryota > Metazoa > Chordata > Lepidosauria > Squamata > Agamidae > Phrynocephalus > Phrynocephalus vlangalii. Next base: position 19,653 of record JAWVWN010000031.1, read on the forward strand.
AGCATCAGTGAACAGACAGAATTGAATAGAAGCAAGCCTTCTTGTATTGCAGAGTTTTGCAAAAAGCAGATGCATGCAGATTATCCAGTGTTAATCTCTAGTAGAGTAGATCGATTGAATTCCTTTACTTGGTAAATCAAGATTTATCTACGTCCAGTTGATTCAAATGATCTACACTATTTAGGAGGAACAATTAGGTTTAGACCAAAGAAGCCAAAGAAACTAGATAGAAATAGCGCCCCTATATTTTACTTGTATAGCAGATATTAGTTTCCCCCACTTTCAAAGATAATCATAATGTGAAATATATTAATTTGCCTGTGCTTGATATTTTCTTTTAAATAAAGTAGGGAATTAATAAACCTGAAGACTATGCTTTTTCAATTTTTGAAAGAACTTTTAATCTTGTATGAAGGATCATATTAGGTAGGTTATGTTAAGCCCTTAGATTGTGTGTGAAAGGCTTTAGCTGAATAAGACAATAAGAGTTGGCTGCGAGGAACAAAGGATGGACAAGGGTCCTTGGGTCTATAAACAAACAGGGCCAAGAGAATGGTAGTAGAACTGCAGCCTGAGAATGCAGTTGAATGAATTCTGTTTCCCCTCCCCCTCCTTTGCAAAAGACTAATAGATTGGCCCCTTCAAGCCACTGTTGTTGGGAGACCCTTCAACACATCTCACCATATTAACTTATTTTCCCTTGTTGGGGTTGTTTGTATTTGCTTACTTCCTTTTTAAAAAAAAAGTTTACTCTTGTTTGTTTGGACTAATCACCACTTAAGGAAAAGTCCTTTGGCTTGCTTGCCTCTTGGTGAAGAAGCGTTTAGCCCTGCTGACTGTTCAGGCATAAAAACGTGCTTATCTGCAAATGAATGGCAGCTCTTTGCTTCATTAAAGCTTCTTTCTCTTTTGGCACTCGCATTGTGACCCTTTGATATTAATTCAAAGGGCAATTAAAGAATGCGGCCCATCTTTGAAGTCGGGCATTCAGGGCAAGGAAGGGGATGAACCTGGGACGCTGATGGACTGTGCACATTCAACAGGGCCTTTCAAGGCAGTTTGAAGTGACTCAAAGAAAATGGGCAGGAGAAGGTCAAAGAGAAAAAAGGGCTAAAGAAACAGTCTGTATTTGTTCGAAGTATTAGCCAAGCAAACTGCAAATAGCAACAAAATGAAACAGTTAATAGAGCGGCCAGACAGAGGCATGTCAATCACTTAACTTGAAAAGCATTGGGCTAACCAAGGCTTCAGTCCAGTGTGTTATCTAATTATCTTGGGAAAGCCACTAGCTGGAAGTAATAGTATTGTATTTCTTTCTGCTTAGTGCTCTGAAAAGGTGATAAATATTCGCGTCTTCATAATTATGCAACATATATACATAAAGGGCAGTGTACTGCCACATTGTCGGCTACTTTGACATGGGTGGGGGAGCAGATCTGATCCCTTTCCCCCTCCAACAAAGCCAACAAACCAAATGAAAAGCAAATAATCCAAGGACTCAGCAGAGGGGCATTAGCAGCATGTTTGAAATTCTTGCAGCGTTGTTCGTAGGTAGCATGCATGGCTTCCAATGGAACAAGCCTTAAAAGAAAACACATTTGCAAAGTCAAAAGAAGTTTGGAAAGGAATACAGATGGAAAACTGCATACAAAATGACATAAACTTTAACCCGCTACAAACAAAAAGTGTGGGAGGGTTTTTTGGGGTGAGGCCTTGTTTTGTCCTTTGCATGGTGGTTCCAGGGGTGCCAAGCTAGTGCTTCACATATGGTCTGAGACATTTATTCATTATTAAAACACGATGGGGTAAATTTCCACTTACAATTTCTGTTGGTTTTGCAAATCAAATGAGAGCTCTGAGGGCAATACTCCCCCTGGTTGAATCTTGGCAAATGTTCAAACTAGATACCCCTATTTGCAGATGGACTTGCCTGTACAAAAATTTGATGGACTATAGAGAAGTTCTCACACACACCCCACAACAAAAGAAAACAAAACCTAACACCCCCATACAACTTATTTCTGTTTCATAGCTGTGTTTGCAATTTGCAAACAGCACAAGCTGGCATTGGCTTTTCTACAGCTTCTTTACAAGTCCCTGTTTAGATTTTTGGCTGGCACCCGTTTGGTGGATGGCATGTGCCTGAAAATCCAAGTGGGAACTCGGTAAGTGGTGGTGATAATTTATGTTGTGGGTTACACTGTTTGTCTTCCAAAGCTGTTAACGCCAGCATTGGATTTTGACTCTGATTTGTATTTCTAAAAGACAATCGGCAAATATTTAATGCCTGGCTAGACATCATCTATCCAACAGCTTAGCCCCTTCCTTGGAATGGGCTTCTCCTTCTTTGGTGTTAGGGCTACACATACAAAGACCTTTGCCCAAATGGTATAGAATGGTAGGGTGTGTGTCTGTCTCTGTGTGTGTGCTGGGGGGGGGGCAACGACGACAAAACATATAGTTTTTTTGCAAAATCCTCAAAAGACAAATGTGAATGAAACACTAGCTTTTTCACAGTTGGAGATGGGGATCCAGGCTTTAAAGCCACTCATACACAAAACTATATGTTCTCCTCTTTCAGTGCATCTTGATCTAACAATTGTCCTCCTGCATTTCAGACTGAAGTAAGCATGGCACTTCTCTGAAATTTTAGCTTTAGTCCTGAGACCTGGTAATCCTAACTGTAGTGACAAAAGAGGACAAAACAAACCAGATGTGACTACACCGACAAAGCCTGTTACCATAATATGGCCAAAAATATTCCCAACCAGCAGATGCTGGTTGTGAACTAGCTCCTGTCTTCCCACATGGGTCAGAGGAGGTATAGTTTTGGGCATTGGTGCATTGCTGTAGCCCTAGATCAGGGGTTCCCAACCTTGGGTCCTCAGATATTTTTAGACTACAACACCCAGATTTCCTGGCTAGCACAGCTAGTGGTAAAGGCTCTTGGAAGTTTTAGTTCAAGAGGACCCAAGGTTGGGAACTGCTGCCCTAGATGATGCCCAGATGGTGCCCTAGATCAGTGGTTCTCAACAGCGAGTGGTGGAGGCTTCTGGGAGTTGCAGTCCAGGAGCATCTGGGGACCCACGGGTTGAGAACCACTTCCCTACATGATGCCTGTCAAAGCTGCTCTGTAACAAGATAGGGTTATGCTGCTACAATGTTGTTATTTTTTCCATTTTATTTATCATTCCTCTGGCAGTTAATAATCATTTACATTTCATTTTGTTTGTCCTTGTAAACATGTCATAAGTTGGTCACTCCACAGCAAGAGGATTTGAACAATGATAGGAATTGGAGAATTTATTTTCATGGGCTATACCTCCTAGAACCTCGCATTAGCCAACATGGTCAGTTATTTTTCTTGCTGAAGGATTCTGGAGAGTGCATCTCAAAAGGTAAATTTTCTAAGTTTTGTTTTGAGTCTCATTCCCTACTATGATGTATTTTACAGCTGGGTTTCACATGTTGTGAGAAAACATCAGCTATCAAAGCGTCTTGTAGAATCCTGAACAAACATGGGCACGACTTGGCGAAATTCTCGTTTCCGTTTTCATTCCTCGTTTCCGTTACGCAACGGAAACGGAAACGACAATTAAGCCGTCAGAACTCGAACTTGAACCGATAAACGATAAATTGGGTCTGATTTGTCGTTGTCATTCATGGCATCACCCGCGGATCGCGCGATGCAAAGCGGCACATAAAAAAATTTTTAAAAATAAAAAAAATCCGATTTCCGGCCAAAAAAGCAGGCGGAAAATATGCCTGTCTGAGGGCACCTACCAGAGGGGTGGTTTCTGGGGGGGTCCCCGGCCTCCCCCCTCCTGTCATTGGCTGATGGAACTGGTACCAGGCTGGGGGGTGGCATCAGTCTCGTCGTCTCCATTTGCCATGCGGTGCGGGGGGATCCAAAAGGCGACTGCAATATTTTTTTTGAAATTGTGGTCCAAAAACCCACCAAAGCACCACAGAACATGCGAAAAATTAGCTATTTTAAATGCTTGAATTTTTACAGTAGCAGCAGTGGGTTTTTCTAGCAATAAAACGTCTCCATTGATTTTATTTTATTTTATTTTATTTTTATTTTTTACACCTGCGCAATGATGGGCTGGCCATGGGATGGGACCATGCAAATTTTTGGAGCCATTCCACCAATCGCATGGCCACTTGGCCAGGTTTTGACGGAGACTTCTGGGAGGTGCCAGTCGGGCATAAAAAGCCCACTAATAACCCTAGCCCTAGCCCTAACTATAACCCTAACCCTAACCATACGCCAGTACACGGTCCTTCTGAGTGGGGCAGAGGCACCCAGAGGTGCAGCCCACGAACTCACCCTAACCTGCCCCGTAATACCCCGACGCCTAGCCCGTGCCCTAACCCAACCCTAAACCAGATCTGTACTCGCATTGCACTACACGCAAGTACACTGTCCTTCTTAGTGAGTCAGAGGGCGCCCAGCAGAGGCATTCTTCTCTCACCTCGCTCACAATCCAAAGTTCCAAAAAACTCCAAACCTGTACGCCAGTTGCTGTCCTTCTTGGTGAGCTAGAGGCACCCAAAAGAGAGGTGCCTCTGCCAGTGCCACTTGGTACACAATGGCTACACGGTCATGTACCCTTCCTTTTCCCTTTGTAGGGGGCCAGAGGAGGCCATCCACCCTAGAGAGGTGCCTCCAGGAGCCTGCTACCCTACCCCCCCAAACCAGTACTAACGACAAACGACAAACGAAATGACAATTTTTTGAAATTTTTAGCGAAAAATGGAAACGAGCCGAAACGGGCCGGCTCCGACACATGACAACTCAAAACGTAATTTTTTCCTGGTCGTGCTCATCTCTAATCCTGAACACTAAACAAGTTTATTTATATTTCCTAGTTATACTAAAATATTAATTCTATTTCCAGGAAAGAAATAAAAAAGCTTTTCTCCACAGTATCTTCAG
>JAWVWN010000032.1:0-23835 GCA_037367305.1 Phrynocephalus vlangalii
TTAGTGTAGGAAATGAGGAAAATCAGCTACACCAGATTTGTTTACCTGCTCTTGCAACATTTATGTTCTGTCATTTAAATCCCTGGCAGGAATCATAAATTGAAGTACACTGCCAACAGAGATTAAGAGACCTGGCCAGCTCATGTTGTGAAGAACAGCCAATCACAATGTCCAACATTTTCTGCACTGCAAGGATGTTGTGAGACTTTATGACATAGTAGCTGTTGCATGTGTTGTTATTTACTGACAGAAATGCTGAAAATCTGTGTTAAGGGCTGGCATTCAAAACAAAATTGCATTGATTTCCTGAAGTGATGGGTTGGGTCAATGAAAAGTCAGTACATAGGACCACATTATCTACAACATCGGCATCTGCTGATTCACTTATTCAGAATCTAAAAATATTAAAAATATTAAGAGAACACACACACACACACACACACACACACACCATTAATATACACTGGTACCTTGTAAAATGAAATTAGTCCATTCCATGGGTCCTTTCATCTTACAAAAAATTACGGTTTCCCATAGGAATGCATTGAAAACCTATTACTCTAGAGGGATCAGATTAATAGGTTTTCAGTGCATTCCTATGGGAAGGCTGTCCCAACCCCCCCTTAATCAATGGACAGCCAAAGGCTGTTCCCCCTGTAGCTGACAGACAGCTGATTTTGACAGCTCCAAGCTGTCAATTGCAGCTGTGTGGAGCAGCCTTCGTCTGCCAGTGATTGAAAGGGTTTATCCCCAATCAGGCAAAGGGGGAGGAGAAGCTTTCCTCCTTCTTTGCTTCCCTCAGAAACAGCCTGGGCAATGGAAGTGAGCCAAACCTCAGAAGCGTCTGCCTGGAAAACATGCCTATCCCCCGGCAGCTGCTTCCAAGGCTCCCTGGAGGTGTAGCACACACAGATCCATGCTACATGATCAGGAAAGGCAGGGAGGTGTTTGAATGAGCACACAAAATTAAAACACCTCCCTGCCTTTCCTGATCATGTAGCACAGATCCGCAGGTGCTACACCATCAGGAAAGTCAGGATCAAAGAACCAGGGGGAATTCTGGGCATGTGAAATTCAAAAGCCTGCCTGCCTGCCTTCCCTTCCCTATAGCATCCAATCCATAGGTGCTACATCATCAGGAAAGACAAGATAGAAGTCACCACCACCTACTCTGGGCGCCAAGACCAGGGCAAAGAGGAGGGGGCAGCAGCTTCTATCTTGCCTTTCTTGATGATGTAGCACCTACGGATTGGATGCAACAGGGAAGGAAAGGCAGGCAGGCTTTTGAATTTCACGCGGCCAGAACCTCCTGGGGTTGTGGGCACACAAAATTCAAACGCCTGCCCTGTAAGATGATTTTTTTCTCAAGACATTAGATAGGCAAGCCGTCATCTTGTGAAAAATGCCTATCTCCAGAAATTTCATTTGTCTTATGGATAATTCGTCTTGCAGGGCATTTATTTTGCGAGGCACCATTGTATATATTTCTACCAATTACCAGATCTGGTCACTAGAGGGAGCATTTGCTAGTGAAATATATTTCCACAATGTCATCACCTCAACTCACCACTGGAGGGAGCTACTATAATAGTGAATGTATAACATTCACTATTATAGTAGCATTTGCTGTAAATCTGTGTTTTTCAGTATTGGAGGTGAGGGGCATTGGAAAAAATATCGTACTGATACGGGGGGGGGGCTACTGTATCCTTTAATTAGTGCCTAAGTGTAGAAATAAACAGGAGCATGAAAAGGAGTACTTACTAGCACCAAGTAACATATTCTTTATTTATCTTTGTGTTAATTACTCCAGTATGACAACAATCTCCCTTCAGTTATCTTATTTTTTACTATACCAAGAGTACAAATTAAGTTTGATATGAGCATAACCAAAATTGTGAAGGACTGAAAGAAAATGGTAATTAAGTCTGCAATTAGATAGCCATTTGTTGTGTGGATTGGTTGGGGATGGGGATCAGCTGGTTTGCTTCCTTTTCCAATGAGCAGACTGCTGCTAATTGATGCCTATCCATACCTTCTTGGATCATTGTCAAGGCCTAGTGTTTATTGAGACTGTGGGTAAAACTATTCAGTTTGGGTTCAGTTCCAGCTTGTGCAGTCGGTTGGGAATGAACCAAAGCTTAAGCTGCTCTATGGTGCTGAGAAATGGAATGGAGAGGAAGTTTTTCATTTCTTTTCCATTGTTACTGGTGCATCAGCAGTGTTTTGAAAGGGCTGATGTGCAGTGTCAACAGGAGTTAAAATGACATGGAAAGCGTTGTCTCCGTAGGAGAGTGAGAAGTCACTGTTCAATTTCTCAAGATTGTTAAGTGGTTTAGGCAAAGCATGGAGGGAGAGACAAGAGGAAGATGATGGTCCTAAATGACATCCTGAACTCTGCCTGAAAAAATCATATCTATACTTTTATTAGTTTTTGTATTTCTATAAAAGTTTACCTGTACGTTGTCACTTTGGATTCCCTATTTACAAGCTCTTGTGTGAATATGTTTCCTCCGCTATTGTATTAAACAGCCTTGCCTATACCTCTTGCTTCCAAAATTATTTTTCTAAGATAAAAGGTCTTCACAACTCCATCCTATGGCACTTTTCAGGTTTGGAGCAGCCAGTCCACACCATGAACCCTTGAAGTGGGAAAGTCTTTGGCCCTTTGTACACGACCCCTAAACTCCGCTGCAAATGGCTCCCAGCTCCGGAGCTTAAAATTGTTTCCCCACCAGCTCCGGAGTTTACAGATAATTAAGTGCGACCACGCCCACCTAAGCGTGTCCCAGCGCACTTTTCAGGTACTTGCTCTTTGGAGGTGAAAATTCCTGATGCGGATATAACGTAGTGACTGCCCGGCTCTGCTTGCTTCTGTTTGTTCTTTTTTTGTTCCCAGCTCCTTTAAGAGATCTGAATGCAGTGCCGGGACGGCAGAATGGAGGTGAGCGGCATTCTTTTCTTCCTTTTTTTCTCCCTCCCCTCACGCAGCCAGCAGCCAGGGGTGTGAAGGGGGTGGGAACGCAGGAACAGCGACAAACCCCTAAGATCTCTGGTCTGAATTTAAGTGGCCAGCGGATCTTAGGGGTCGTGTGAAAAGGCCCTTTGTCCACCCATCCCGGAAATAAAGAGTCAAGACATGTTTGTGGGAGTAAATTGGGCCCCAATTTATTGTCTTAAGTTCAGGATGTCACTGGTGCTCTTTTCTCCCACAAGGGGGCCTGAAAGTGCAAGTGGCTACATGATGTTCACCTAGTTATTGTTGGGAGGGACTTGGCGGCTCCCCCAACTTGAACTTGAACTTAAACTTGAACTTAGAGTTAAACGATCTGGGCAGCCCTCATCAACCCTTTGGTGTGTTCTTAATCATCCTGGTAGGTCATATCTACTAGCCTAATGTATTCCTAATTATTGTTGAGGGCTGCCGATTTGATAGGTCATATTTTGCTACTCTTATCCTGATGTCGTTTTGCCACTTGCACTGACCGCCACAGAAAGGGAGCTACACAGCATGCACCCTTTCCCCCACCAAGCCAAGAACTCGGTGCAAAGGCCCCCTTGCAGATCCTCCAATAAATGTAACCCCCCTACCATGCCCCAGGAAGGGTGCTCGTAACTAATGCTCATGTGGGTGGCCCTTTCCAGAGTGGCTCCATGTAATGGCAAAGAGGCTTCCCCTCCATTCCCACTTGGCCTGGTATCAAGGCCCAGCCACCGAGGTGGTGCAACTCAATGGCAGGGGTCATTCCCTCCATTGCAACATGGCCCGGACACCGAGTGGCTCAAAGGACTGGCAGGGGCCTCCCCTCCAGTCACACTTGGCTCCATCAAAGCAGCTGCAAGCAATGGCAGGGATTGTACCCTCCATTCAACCTGGCCCATTCAAGGCCCGGCCACCGAAGTGGCTCCATGCACTGGCTGGGGCTTCCCCTCCAGTCACACTTGTCTCGTTACAAGGGCACAGCCATCAAAGGAGCTGCAAGCAATGACAGGGATTGTACCCTTCATTCAACCTGGCCCATTCAAGGCCCAGCCACCGAAGTGGCTCCATGCACTGGCTGGGGCTTCCTCTCCAGTCACACTTGGCTCGTTGCAAGGGCCCAGCCATCAAAGCAGCTCCAAGCAATGGCAGGGATCATACCCTCCATTCAACCTGGCCCATTCTAGGCCCGGCCACCAAAGTGGCTCCATGCACTGGCAGGGGCTTCCCCTCCAGTCACACAGCGCATTACAAGGGCCCAGCCACCAAAGCAGCTCCAGGCAATGACAGGGGTCATACCCTCCATTCCACCTGGCCTCTTCAAGGCCCTAGCCACCAATGTGACATAAAGGAAGGGCAGGGGGTGCCCCATCCATTTAGGCATGGGCATTATGAAAGGCCCAGCCACTGAGGTGGCTCAACTCCATGCTAGGGGGACACATCTGTAGTACATGAAATATGGACTCTTTATACCCCATATCTGGGCCTGCATCCCATCCCTTCTATCCAAAATGGGCTGATGGGCAGGGCCCAGCCATCAAGGTGGCATAGTTCACCGAGAGCAGACAACTGACAACTAAGGGGGGCCCAAGTTAAAACTTCTGAATCCTGACCTTGCATAAGGCCTGGGGTGTCATTTCCAATTTGATATTTAAGTAACTAATGCTGTGATGCTCTCCTATTGGGGTACCCTCTGTGTCTTAGCCCATGGCAGTAGCTGTAGGTGCTGCACAATCATAAGAAAGTGGGTCCCAAATCTGTAATTCTGGATCCCAACTTTGCATAAGTGCCAAGGTGCAATTTTCATAATTGACAGAGTACCTGATGCATTGCCTATCAGAAAAAGACATTCACACATCACTTAAACTGGGCAGAGTGCACAATATTGCACTAATGTCTTGGCATGCTTCTCTGGGCATGCTTCTCCATCCCCTCCAGCCACTGAGGTGGCAAAACTCAATGGCAGGGAGCCAATAAAGACAACTGGGTCAACAAGTTATAAATCTGGATAACGACATTGCATAAGGCATGGGATGTGAATTGCGCTCACACTGGGCAGATCTCAAATATCACACCTATCTCTGGGCATGCTTCTCCATCCCCTGTATTTAAACATGGCCCATGAGAAGGCCCAGCCACTGAGGCGGTTAAACTCAATGGCAGGGGACAGATGATGACACCTGGATCACCGATTTATAAATCTGGGTAATGACATTGCATAAGGATTGGGATGTGAATTGCAATAATCTACAATAAACCAGTACTAAGGGAATGGGACCCAATTCTGTAATTCAGGAGCCGGATTTGCATAAGCCTTGAGATGCAGTTTTCCAACTCAATATTCAGTTAAAGGGGGGACCCATCACGATGCATGAACAGTATTGAAGAGTATGGAACTCGCATATATAGTTATTTGAGTAACCCCCAGCATATCTCAAATGATACCCTGCACAATATAAGCCACACAATTATATATTTAGGAGTAGAAATATTAATAAGCAATTGTATCTATGTATATCCGGTCCTAAAACTCTGGTCAAGCCTTTCCGGCCACTAAGAAGGGGGGACTTCTGTTACAAAAATTGGCTGAGCCAGCAATCTAATTATTTTCGTAGCTTTGAAGCTCTACACAGCTAATTGCATATACGTCAGCCAAGAAAGTTTTATCTCTGTTTCGAGAGCTCAGCAGCTGGCATGCATCACGGGTACTAGTCCGTGTAAGTCAGTTCAAACACCACAGCAATTAAGAACCCAGGAATACATTTAATTGGTGTCAGGAATACAAAATAAATGACCAAAGATGTCAATTAGTGTTTGATGCATGTAACAAATGTATGTGATGTAAATTCGGATGGGCGAAGGGAAAAAGAGTGCTGGAAAAAACCTATAAGATATCTCACCTTCCGTTTCTCGGGGGGACTCCCCACCCGATCTTGCATTGAGTGAGGGCTCCCTTGGTTGCAACCAATAAATCTTCTTTTCTGTCTACAAACGACTCAGACTGCTCATTGCATTCTGTGAAGCCCTAGCAGGCCGGCGACGGACCCCATAAATTCAAATCATTCCTTTCATTTGGTGGAGATGCCGGGGACTTTGCCGCTGCTAGGAGGCTTGCAGAGTCTGACTCAAGTCACGGTAAGGAGTTTGTGCTGATTACTGACTGATCCTAGTCCGGACCCTCCAATTTGTGAGGAGGATCACTCTGTCAGCACTAAATGGGCTACCGTACTTGAGAGAAAACCAAGTGCCGGCAGGAGGAATTGGAGAGGACTGCGCAGAAGAAATCTGGTAAGAAAACAACCGGTTGGGGGGGAGGAGAGGATTCGAGTCCAACATCTCTACGGAGAGGAGAGGATTGCGGGTCCAACATCCCCCGGGGGGGTACAGGGAGGAGGAGGGTCGAATACGACCTTAACATCCCAAGAACCAGGGGAAATTGATGGGACAATAAGACCCTGAAATCCCCAAGGGAGGAGAGGATTTTTGCAAGATCCAACATCCCTAGGGTTCGCCCCCAGTGTTTGAAAAATAAAAGAAAGAGGAGGAGAGCACCGCTCTGGCATCCTCAGAGAATTTATAAGTGTTTGAATATATGTGTGGGTATTGAATTGAATTCTTTTTGGTAACCTCAGGGGAGTGGCCACCCCTGTGTTTAAGCGGCGGCAAAGACTGGCAATCTTTGTCCCACCATCACCAACGGAGCACCACCTCCGTTTGAATTTAGATAATTAATAAGATTTCTCCCTAGGCAGAGGACATAGGCAGGTTATTTGGGGGAAAAAATATTGTGGATGATTTGTGTGAATCAAACGGAATCAGTGATTGATGTGTATGAATGAGCCGGGTTGATCTCTAGGACATAACCCTTGGCGACCTGAGTCTGGACGCGCGATTCCTAAGCCAGGGCGACCTACTTAGGCCGCGTCAGTATCACGTGTTGTGTGTATGGTGTGATTAATTACGTGCGATTCCGTTTGGTGTTGTGGGAGAATTTATAGGCACACAGTTAGACCTTTAAAACAATCCAATGGGGATAAATTAAAGCAACTTATGCACCCCTTTTTGATGTGCAATGTGGTAACATTGGAATTCTGCCACCAGAAGTAATGATTTTAGTATTAAATGGAACGAAAGTAAGCTTTAAGAAGAGCCCCTCTAACTACTACAAGGCAGGACTTTACCATCTCAAATTAAGATTCTGGCCCTCAAGGAGGACAGACCAATTATGACCTGCTAGCAAGAGGCGTGTGAATTTACAAGGACATGCTTAATTAATTAATATAGAGACTAAAACCTCTGCCAATTAGAAGACCCCGCCAGCAATTTTGATAATACCAGGAAAAGATATGGGCAGTGAGAAAAATACTTTTGAATACTCAGGGATAAACAACATCCCGCGTATTTTGTGACTGGCTGGTCATGCAACAAAATTTACCAGCTGAAGGGATATTTTACAAGGAAAACATCATAGGGTATCTGAGTAATGCATTTTTAGTAAAACTGGGTAGGACTTATAGGGTGAAAACGTCCACCCCATTCTTTTAAACTGGTTTTATAAACCCGAAAGATGATGGAAGGAAAGGCAGGATGGTGAACTGAAAAAGTGTAGAGAATGGATGCTCCGCCCGGCCTCGTGCCGAGCAGGGGCACCTTTGCCGGCCGGTGGAGGGAGGCGGCTATTGGCTCCGCCATTGGCGTAGCCTACGCCAGGGGAGCGCGCCCCTTTATAAGTCCTTGGCGCGCTCCCCTCAACCCTGCCTCCTCAATTGCCGGTTTCTGACTGGAGCGTGTGGCATGCCGTCCGGTAGCTGTGCTCCGTGATTTTTCCGCTTGCTACTCTTCTTCCGACAATCAGCTGATTGTCGGGAGAAGTCTTCTGGACGGACCGCGCCTCCCGGAGCCTCGGTGACGGGTGAGACATTTTAGGAGGGGTCCGGGAGGCTGGTAGGCGGCTGGCCAGGCTCTGTTGAGCCTGTGCGATCCCGGGGCGCCCCGGGAGCAGCGAGCAGGAGCGATCTGCATCCCCCTCTTACCCAGCTGTTTGTCGGTAGTTCCGACACGCAGCTGAGCTTCGTTTACGGGGAGGGGGGAGCGAGAGCGGCTACAGAGCTGTCTCAGCTCCTTTTAGCCAGCGATCTCGCACGGGCTGCTTTGCAGCCTTCCGGAACGGCTGGTGCCCCGGTGAAGTTCCGTGCTGGCACCAGCCTGGGAAGCCTGAGGTTCCCAGTCTGGTTCCCCTTTAGGTCTCTTGGGCAGGAGCTGGACTCCATGATCCAGAGTCCCTTTCGGCTCTGCACTTTCTGATTGCCGGGAGCTGCTGCCCCTTGGGCTTTCGATTCGAGGCAGATTGTTCCTGAGGGCAGGCTTTTCCCAGCCGGCTGGCAGCACGCTGCAGGAGCAGCGAGTCTACCCTTTGAACCCCTGCTAGTTCTGCTGCTGGTGGGCCCCTTTACAGCCAGCCTTGCTCTGAGTTTAGTGCTCTATGCGTTATGGCCAGGGACTACCCTGAAGTTAGAGCTTTACACATGAAGTCTCTGTGGCAGTCTGAGTTGATCTCCTGTTTCTAAAAGTAGCACATACATACATGCTCATAGAACACATACGCAGCAAACAGGAAGGAACATAAAAACATAAGAAGAGCCATGCTGGATCAGGCCAAGGGCCCATCTAGTCCGGCTTCCTGTGTCTCACAGTGGCCCCACCAGATGCGTTTGGGAGCACAGAAGACTAGATATCTGTCTCCTGATACCACTCCCCTGCCTCTGGCCCTTGAAGTACCCTGGCTTTTAAGCCTGGAAATTACATACCCCCACCATGGTTCGTATCCTGTGTCTGTGGGTTTGGTGGCCATTTTGTTTGTACTTTCTGGGCCTACTCTTAGCTCTTATATCCACTCCCATCCGTTTGGCTGGGCGCCCTAGGCGGCTCTACCTACATCCAGTTATCCTGTGCTTTAGTCTTTTAGCTTTGTTCAGGGGATATTACACCCTTCTATCAGGGGTGGCTCAAGGATCCCAATTTGGTTTTTTACTCGGTGGCCATTTTGGCCATGCCTCATGGGCCCACCCCTTAGGCAGTGATCTACATCCATCTGCCCGGCTGATATTCCGAGTGGCCCCCATACCCCTCTGTCCTGTTGTTTACTTATTAGTGGAGCCTAGCGTGTTTGTATCGTGCATCTGAAGTTACTTGGGGTAATTTCTCAACTTCAAGGGTGGCCTGCCTACCCACCCGTTCGGCCATTTTGTACACTTCAGCATTCAGTGTGTTTTGGGGGGTGGGTGTAGTCTCCATCCATCCTCTTTTCTCCTCGTTGTTATACCTGGGCCACGATTTGTTCCGGCAGCTACATACTAGGGCCGTCTTTTTGATACTCTTGGAATCCATCTCAGATCTGTGCCACACCCACGCGGCTGACTCACTTGCCGCCTGTTCGCCCCTTATGTTCTGCCCTGCCATCTAGGCCCCACCAATGTGTTTGGGAGGGCTGGATGCTGGATGTTGGTCTCCTGATACCATTCCTCTGTGGCTGGCCCTTGAATTACCTGGGTTCCTCCATCATTGTTTGTTACCGGTGCTGGACTGTTTCCCCTTGAATCTGTACAATGCCCCCGTTTGGAGGCATCCAGGACGGATGCTACCATCACTTCCTGTGCCAGGGAGTTTCAGAGACTTACAACGCGTTGGGTAAAATAACTAAATATATAAACAAATACATGAATATTTTCTGTTGTCAGCTCTCACTCTTCCAGCCCTCAATTTGAGTTTACCCCCTGGTTCTGGTATGGGGGAGGGAGAGATGAGCTTCCCTCCCATACCCTACATGATGCTGTTTGTCTTACTCTTATTCCTCCCCTGTCGTCCCCCCCCTTTTTTCCAGACAAAAGGGGCCCACATGTTTTGATGTTTTTCTTGAGATGCGGTGACCAGAATCGGTCTCAATACCTCGGGTGGGGCCTTATTGTAGTTTTGTATCTTGGAACTATAATGCTGATTATTTGTTTTCAACCCCCCCCCCCACCTTTTCGTTAATCCTTCCATTTGGTTGCATTAAAACACATTTGCCACTTCTCAGCCTATTCCACAGGTTGGAGAGATTCTGGAGCTCCTCACAATCTTCTCGGGTTCCCACTGCATGGAGCAATTTTTGTGTGACCTGCAAACTTGTCCCCTCCTCACTGTTTAGCACCGTTTCCAGCTCATTTATGCTTGTTAATCTTCAATTTCCCGATTAGTCCTAAGACCTCCTCTTTTTTAACCTGTATTTGATTTAATTCTTTGGCCGAGAGGGGCATGCCAGGCAACGGAATCCATTCAAGGTCCTCTGTCATGAACTCAGGCGCCACGAATCGTGGGGGCTGTTACACATCACAATTTGGGTTGGCTGTTACATACCGGGCCTACCCTTACCATTCTCCTTGAATCCGTGTTCGGGTTTGTGCCACGCCCACGCCACTGAGTTATTTTTCACCTGTTTGCCCCTATATGCGGCTACGTCAATTAAGGAGGGGGGGGTAATGGGTGGGGGAAGGGTAAAGCCCCTGCCAATAAAAGGCCTAGTGTGCTGCCCCCTTACTTCTCCATCCTCTTCATCAGGTGACGAGTCACCTAGTCTTTGGGCAGCTTGGTAGAAGCGTCCTCGCTTGGAGCGCGATCACGCTGAGAGGCAGTGTACGGCCGTTTCTTATGGGAGCGGGCTTTCTACGAGCAAGGCCAAGGCTCAGGGGAGAGCGGAGCATAAACCAATTATGGCTAATGGTGACATGAAATCCTTTTCTTGAGTTGTTTTAGCAGGATCTGCCAGTATCGTTTCTGCAGGTACGCCATCTGGGACTACTGAACTAGCCGCGTTGTCGCATGCTCCGCTCAGCCGCCCCCCACCAGTTGCTGTGTCTTCCAAAGTAGTCACGTTCCCGCCTGCAGCTGAAGACTCATCACTTCCGGCCCTGGTTTTCAGCCTGGGCTGTGCATTCACGTGGTTATGTAGGCTGGCTAATGCGTAGCCTCGACTTCGTTCCTCCAGTTATGAGGTTGCCTTGTTTCAAGTTGCCACTTGGGTATTCACCTTTTGCCGCCTTACACGTTAGCGAGCTGCCAGCCCAATCCAGATCACCGACACCTTGCTTATGCATTACGTTGGTCGGGTATGGTCCGCGAGCAGGATCTGGTCTTTCAGCATATTTGTAGATTGAAGATCGACCAGCGAGGTTAGGCCGGCACGACACACCTTTGTAGGGGTTCTGTGCTTCAAATTTGCCCGGGCCTAGCGTTATATCGGTCTGCCCTGCTCGCTTCTATTTATCGGGGTACCGATTTCTGTGCTAAGAGGGGTCGCCTTTGACAGGTTGCCAATGTTGGATAATTTCACTGAGGGCACGGCAGGTTGCTGGCATGTCGGGCCGGCATTTTGGGCGTTATTCACTCCTGATAGGCGCTGATCACACAGCCGCTGCCTTTGGCACCGATCGGGTTGGTAACCACCGTATTGGGTGATGGAGATCTGGAGACTTTAAACCTTCTGTACGTTTACTAACGGACCGGTAAAGCCGGGCCAGTTGTTCTTTTCTTTCTCGTTACAGCTTTTACCCCCCAGGAGCCGGGTTCGAGTGTTGCTTTACGGCCACAGTTTTTGTTTACTGGGCCTTGGAGTTGCTACCCTGTCCGGACGTGGCCGCGCTTTCGGCCTTGGAGGTGGCCGCGCTTTCGGCCTTGGAGGCGGCCGCGCTTGCGGCCTTGGAGGTGGCCGCGCTTTCGGCCTTGGAGGTGGCCGTGCTTTCGACCTTGGAGGTGGCCGTGATCTCAGTCTGGGACGTGGCCGCGCTTTTGGCCTGTGATGTGGCCGCGCTTTCGGCCTGTGATGTGGCCGCGCTTTTGGCCTTGGCCAATGGGCCAGTTTCCTGAGGAAGGGCAAGACGGTGATGCCTTGACATGCCTTTCTCACTATGACTCTCACTGACTCCTGCCACCTTGCCGAGCATCGTGGTTACCCATTTTGGGAGGAATTGACTTGACTCGTGAGTCGGGCAAGTCCCTCATTCTCAAGATCCTAGTGGATCTGAGAGCGTTACATCGGACTCGCCCATGGGTGGCTCGCATGGCGGGCAAGTCCGTCATTCTCAAGATCCTCGTGGATCTGAGAGCATTTCAGCGTACTCGCACAGTGGTTCATGTTGTTTCGTCTGTGATCATTCCCCGGTTGAACGGGGGTTCGTGCTACCATGGGTAGCGCAATTTACTATTAAACACCATGCAGATCTCTCTAAAATGATCACGGTCCTCGGCAGTCCTCAGTAATAATAACCCCAATGTGAACAAGTGGACTGCCTAAAAAATTGGGAATGGGGGATGCCCAAAACAATCCGGTATCCTCACTGCACGCATAACTGGCTGCAATAAATTACTTTAGAGAGTGGACCTGATGAACCTTATGTATTGCCTAGAAATTGGGAACAGAGGGGTGCCCAAAACGCTCTGGCTTCCTCATTGCATGCATAACTGGCTGCAATGAATTACTTTAAGAGTTGACCTGATGAACCTTATGGACCGCCTAGAAATTGGGACTAGGGGGATGCCCAAAACACTCCGGCACCCTCATTGCATGCATAACTGGCTGCAATAAATTACTTCAGAGAGTGGACCCGATTAACCTTACCCATTGCGTTAGTTCCCCACATTGTGCAGGCCGAAGCGGGAGCTTTTCTTTGGCACTCCAACATCCCTGCTTGGGGAAACCACCTTAATTCATCCGGATGGTGGTCATTTATTGGACAAGGGCCTGGATCCTTATTTGGAACCTTAAGGAGGGCCTGAGGGCCGAATTGTTCGGCTGTGGGGTAAAGAGCCGCAGTGCGCCTCTTTGGTGGCGGGTAGCGCATAAAAAGTTAACCATTTAGGTCCCGAATCTAATTACATCTTCACATCTTCGGCAGCCTTCCATTAATTACCCAATAGGATTTAGTTAGGGAGCAAATAATAATAATAACCCAAAACCCTAGGAGGGCTGCCAACCTTTAATCAAGCGTTGATGCCAAAAGATCTCATCGGCATCCTCACTGCGGCAGTTCAACGGGCCGCAGGAAATTGGTGGAGTAGCGGGACCTAATCAATTTGTTGTTACCATTTTGATGATGCGCTACGGCTCAGGCCCTCCTAAAGTTATTGCTCATTGATAAGTAATTTAAAATCCGTTACTGTGGTTAATAAAGTTGTGGCCCTTATTTAATCCAAGCGGAACGTGTGTCGCCTCTTTCTTTCAACCTGGCTCGGCAATGGATGCTCCGCCCGGCCTCGTGCCGAGCAGGGGCACCTTTGCCGGCCGGTGGAGGGAGGCGGCTATTGGCTCCGCCATTGGCGTAGCCTACGCCAGGGGAGCGCGCCCCTTTATAAGTCCTTGGCGCGCTCCCCTCAACCCTGCCTCCTCAATTGCCGGTTTCCCCGCCCTCCCGCCACGGTTTATTATGTGCTGGTGATGCTTTGCTGGTCGCTTCGGGGCCGGATGGGAATTTTTGACCATTTCTCTGATTGGCCTTGAGTGGTGGTGTTTTTTCGCCCATCCCACCATTCACATATTGGCGGTGGGTGTTGTAGGCAACAACCCTGGTCACGACTGGCGGGTAGCGCATAAAAAGTTAACCATTTAGGTCCCGAATCTAATTACATCTTCACATCTTCGGCAGCCTTCCATTAATTACCCAATAGGATTTAGTTAGGGAGCAAATAATAATAATAACCCAAAACCCTAGGAGGGCTGCCAACCTTTAATCAAGCGTTGATGCCAAAAGATCTCATCGGCATCCTCACTGCGGCAGTTCAACGGGCCGCAGGAAATTGGTGGAGTAGCGGGACCTAATCAATTTGTTGTTACCATTTTGATGATGCGCTACGGCTCAGGCCCTCCTAAAGTTATTGCTCATTGATAAGTAATTTAAAATCCGTTACTGTGGTTAATAAAGTTGTGGCCCTTATTTAATCCAAGCGGAACGTGTGTCGCCTCTTTCTTTCAACCTGGCTCGGCAAAGACAGATGGATAGAGGAAGTGGAGTAGAAGGGAGCGGCAAGACAGAAGTGGGGATGGACAGGTATGATTTCGAAACAACTGGAGGAGAGGACGGAGAATTGAGGGAACAGGAAGTGCTAGGCGGGAGATGCGCACCCCTGAATTGCCTTATTCAAGCATTCAGGAGGTACTTCCACCCCGTTACGCCAATGCCCAACTCCTTGGATATAGAAGCCTTAAACAGAACTAAAGTTTGCTATGCGCCACAGGAGGAGATAGGTAGAGACGTTATTTCTGAACTCTTAATAATTAAAAGCAGGGAAATCGAATCAGGGGCTGCACCATTTCTGGCAGCTGGCAAAATCCACGACAAAAAGTAGAGTGAATGCCTTTTTTCCCTTCTCCAAAAGCAGTTAAGAACATTTGAGAAAAGACAAGGCAATTTAATTTCAAACACAGGGAGATTCTCAGGAACAAATGACAAATATCATTCCCCTGCCAACAAATATCCACATTTGAACTGTTTCAAAAGGCGCCAAAACTGCGCAAGTCTACCTTTTTTTAGACAGAGGAAAAGTGGGGAGAAGATCTTAGTCTCCCCCCCCCCCCCTGGAACAAACGGGTGTCTTAGAATAAGCAGGAATTTTTTTTAACTGTGATTTCATGTTCTTCATAAGGACTTAAGTAACATCTAGGCATTATTTGCCTCCCCATAGATATAAAGGGTGAAGGAAGAGAGAGAAATTCTACATGTCCACCTAAGATTTTTTTCCCCTCCCGATTTGGGGTGAACAAGCAATATAATAACTCTTAATTGGCAGCCTCTGTCAACGCTGGCTCTCCCTTTGGGGCCGTAGACAGATAGAGGACCGAGAGGGAGAGGGAGATGTCTCATTCCTTACTCCTCTGCTGCCTTGCAAACATTTTTTTTTTAAAGGCGTGCAATCACTAATGTTCTTTAAGTGGCTCTGTTTATTCATTACAAAAGCCACGCTTCTCAAATTAGGCTTAAGCAGACAACAAGATCGACAGCCACAGAAATGGTGGATTGCTCCTTTGTTCCAGTGCATTTCACACTTAATTCATTACAGAGTAATTACAGGAGATTATCTGCTTGCCTCAGGCTGTATAAGGCAGCCTGCGGGGAATTTAAAAGTCTACAGCCCCTCCTTTCTTTTTCTGCTCTCGCCCCCTTTGCAGGGCAAGGCAGGATAACAACTCCCAACCCCTCTTCTCTCTCCCAAGCCACTTGATAGAGCTTGGACGCAAAACTTATATTGAACACACCAACCAAATGAATGCATAGCGAAGGAAAATAAACTGACCCCTAAAGCCACAAGCCAGTAAATTTTGTAGGCAATGGCCAGAAGGTCTCTCCTCTCCACTTACGGGAACTACCACAATTTTCCGTGCCGCCTTAAAAGCATAGAGAGGTGGCTTCTAGCCGACTTGCAGCATTTTTCCCCCCCCCTGGATAGGGAAAGAGAGAAAGGGGGTCTATTGTTTAGAAGAATCCAGGGATTCGGCCTCAAAACGGAACGTTTTAATTTAATTAAACCCTTGGAATCAAACACAACTTTCAGGTATTTTTGCTAAAGAATAAGAGGCGAAAATCTTGTTGTCAAAAACTTTCTCTTTTTGGCTTCGGAAAAAGGACACAAGAGAAACCTGATTTTTTTTTTTTGTTTAGGATGTGACAGCAAACTAAAGCCCCCCTCTTTGTAAGCTTTCCTGCAAACATATTTTTTTGCCTTTGAAGTAACGTACAAGTCAATCCCAAAGCGTTACATTTAAGGCAGGCTTAAACACTAGAACTTAAGAGGAGCCTTGCTTGTCCAACACAGTGCACACATTTCTTAATTAGGCTTTTAGAAGATATGTTCAAACGCTACTGGGATAGTGAATTTACTTGCGATTTCAATGACTCTTTATAACTACTTCAACACAGGAGAATAAAAGAATTATCTTTTTGCCATAGGCGGTAAAAGGCTCACCTGGCCATTAAAATGTGCATAGCGTGTTGTTGCAGCTTTTAACCCACACCTGGTCTCAGGAGCTCCCCTGGGGAAAATGAGGCTTATTTTTTTAGAAAACAAAATGGACTTAACGATTTTTCTTTTCCTTTTTTGTGCACATGAAACCCGCATGTAAAGGGCTAGATTCCCTATTTTAAAGGATGGCTCTGTAGTGCACATTATTAATTTGTTACAAATTTCACAGGGCGCCTAGTAGCGTGACCATGGCCGAGCTGAACTTGTGAACAACTACTGAAGTGCAGCTGTGTACTATGGCCAAACGATTTTTCCGAACATTTGGCCACCCCCCCCATTCATATGCTTGTTTCACAAAGAGATATGCCCCATTCTGCAGGACATTTGCTTTTTGCGACATTTTTCCCCTTCTCGAGACTCTCAGATAGACTGCGCTACACTGTGCCAGTGCAATCTGCACACAGTGTACTGCATGTAGCACTATCACACCTGGAGAACAAGGCCATGATCTGCAGATTGCTTGGCCCTTTTGTGTGTGTTTGTTTGTTTGTCTGTTTCTGTCTGTCTGTCTCTTTCCACTCGGGAAGACGCTGGAGGAAACACTTTCCGTCCTGAGGCTTCCTTCGCCAGATGACAGCGTGCATTTGACACTTCGGAAGGTCCCGAAGCAGCCTGCTGATTCGCTTTCAACTCAGGTTGACAGATTACAATCCTGTCTTCCTGCCTCTTTTTCTTTTTTTCTCTCTGTTTGTTTATGGGGGGAGAGAGTGGGTTTAAACCAGCCACTGGCCTTTATTTTGAAGTGCGGCCGGCCGTGACTTTATCATTCCGCTTACCAGTCCAAACTCCCCTCCGGAACAAATTGGTTCATGCTAAGAGCCTGCTTTGCATCTCATGGATATTCTGCCAGCTACACCTTTTTTGTTGTCCCCGTGTAGGAGAGCAATTTGACTTGGGGATGGGATCTGTGGTTGATTGGGGACACCTGAGCACCTACACCTTGCAAGCACTCATCGGGGCCAGCTGAACGTGTGCATATCTACTGATATGCAGAGGTGTCCTCATCATAGACTTTGGCCCCCCCTACTTCACGTACTGGTTTTACGAAGAGGAAAGCCCCATTCTGCCTTTTACGACTTTTTTTTTCCTTTTCAAGACATTTTTTTTTCCTTTTCAAGACTGTCAGATAGACTGTACCACCCTGTCTTGCAGCACAAGGATAGCTGAGGGGCCATTTTGTGTGTGTTTGTGCTCTGTGTTTGTCTGTTTGTGGCGTGTGTCTGTTCTTTCTTTTACCCAGACACATCCTGGAGGAAGGGCTTTTCGCTCCAGGGAAAGACGCCTATCCGTTCTTTATTTCTGGATCATGGAGTCGGTCGGGTTTGGAAAGCTGACGCCGCCGTTCGTAGATGCTGAGATGGGGACCCTCCTGCCCTCCATTCTGCCATCCCTCCTGGAGCCACCTCTCCCCGCCTTTGATGCCTTTGATGCCATCTCCGTGATGACTTCGCTCCACGAGTTCGATCGATGTGGGCTCCTGGATCCAGTGATGTCAGCCTTTTCACCCAGCGTGACCCGCACCCCGCGACCGAGAGGGAGAGAGGCCTGACCGGTGACGCCTTCTGCCCACTGCAGGAGAATGCCTCATGCCTTAGATGACTTCACCCCGGTCGGAGGACACCGAATTGCACCTGACCTGTGGTCATCACACCTGTTCCTGGGGGCACCTTGCATTTAGCACTTCAGAAAGCCCCACTGCCGTCTGCTGATTTCCCCCTCCACTTCAGGTTGACGGGTTGACATCCTGTCTGTCTGCCTTCTTTTCTTTTTCTTTTCTTTTCTCTGTCTGTCTCTGAGGGGGGAGACGGAGCTTAGCGGCCACAGACTCTTGTTTTGGATGGCGGCCAACAGACTTCACACCCGTAACCTTTTTCGTCGGGACAGAAACTTGGTGGGGTTTAAATCTGATGGAGTCATCACTGCTTTCAGACCTTCAACGTGCACTGGACCACCAAGAACTTGTGAACTTGTGTCGCCACACACACACACCAGCCTCCCAGCATCCGACAAGTGAGCGCTTATTTTGAAGCCTTGCATAGGGACGTTAATTATGGGTCACTGTTTATGATATTATTGCCTATTATTGATAGTCATTGTAAAACTTTTTGCTGAAGTGCCTCTCTGAATGTGCCTTTCATAATTCATATAATGCTCATGCTTTGCCACTGAAAATGTTTTTTTATTACTTGCCTTTCTATGCAATTTACATTGAATGAGAGAAATTTTGGCACCCATGGGTGTTCCAAGACTTTATACCACAAAACAATGGTTTTCTAGAATAGCTGTCTACACTATTTACTTCACCAAAGACAATGATGAACTAATTTTTGCCCCATATTTGCGGGGCTGATTTTGTGTGTGAACTGACAGTTACAGAGACAGCTCTACCTTGATTCCAATAGCTCGTCCTTGACTCTACCATGGGACTATACCTATTGATTATGGTTTATGGCTAAAAATCGGTTTTTCTAAAACTAATGTCTATCATCTGGGCTATCCTGTATGCATGAACAACTGGGTAATTCTGCACAGCCTGCTATAATCTAAGTTTTAATGCACACCACACACTTGAATGAGGTTGGAAATCATGTCATGATTTTTGTTTTATGAAATCAGGTACTAATGTTTGTGTATCTCTATGAAAGATGACAGTATGAAAAAATCATATTTCAAGGTCTAAAGCCATTTGACAGCAAAAAGGGAGGAAACTGGCAAAGTAGCCTTGCCCACATTTTTACTTGGGCAAACACATGAGAATTGGTGGGCCAAGAAGGGCATATTTTCCTTATAAGTATTTGATTTGCAAAATGAACCTAAAGTGTGGTGCTTCGTTAGAATTCAGGGTTTTCAGCCTGACTACCAAACACACAAGCACGATATCTCACATTTGCACTGCTGCTGCAGGCAAATTTATTTGGGTTTCATGATTGTCCTGAAATAAGGTACTGAACAAATCTGCTGTTTAAAGCATGTTTAGTTATCACTTTGGGACAGGGATCCTGATATCCAAGTCTATCACAGTATTATCTAAAATTCTTATGCCAGCCCCTTCAAAAGTTGGGAATTTGGAATCTCTGAGCAGTGAGCAACGTGCACTGGGGGGTTCCCTTGTACTGTTGTGACCATGTTGCATTTCTCCAACAGGGGAAATTTAAATGCTGTGGTCCGTGGAACGCATCCATCCATTGCAGACTGCGGGTCTGGCCAGAGGGTCTTCTTAAATCCCAGACAGTGCAAAACTTTATCTGTCAACTCAACATGTCACTATAGAAAGTGCCCTAGTGAATTAAGGGGTATTTCTTTGTCATTCACCTGTTCAAATGCGTCCCTCACCATGAGACGCCACAAATCATTTTGTGATAATTCATTTTTTTGAACTGTGCCTATAAGCCCTTTGGGAAAAAAGGCTGGAAAAGTTTTCCTGGCAGCACTGCCTACACTCTCGTCAGGAACACTGAAAAATCACTCACTGAGCCATGATGACACCCCTCTCCATGGGAATGGTAAGAAGGGAAGCTCAAGCAATATTCACGCTTTTGTACATACACCTTTGATATGTTCATTGGTCCCTTATACGTCCATCACGGAGCCACGGGGGGGCAACCTCTGGAGAATTTACTGACGTAAATTTCCATAACACGTCAAGGGAGGAGTGAAGAGTATGGAACTCGCATATATAGTTATTTGAGTAACCCCCAGCATATCTCAAATGATACCCTGCACAATATAAGCCACACAATTATATATTTAGGAGTAGAAATATTAATAAGCAATTGTATCTATGTATATCCGGTCCTAAAACTCTGGTCAAGCCTTTCCGGCCACTAAGAAGGGGGGACTTCTGTTACAAAAATTGGCTGAGCCAGCAATCTAATTATTTTCGTAGCTTTGAAGCTCTACACAGCTAATTGCATATACGTCAGCCAAGAAAGTTTTATCTCTGTTTCGAGAGCTCAGCAGCTGGCATGCATCACGGGTACTAGTCCGTGTAAGTCAGTTCAAACACCACAGCAATTAAGAACCCAGGAATACATTTAATTGGTGTCAGGAATACAAAATAAATGACCAAAGATGTCAATTAGTGTTTGATGCATGTAACAAATGTATGTGACGTAAATTCGGATGGGCGAAGGGAAAAAGAGTGCTGGAAAAAACCTATAAGATATCTCACCTTCCGTTTCTCAGGGGGACTCCCCACCCGATCTTGCATTGAGTGAGGGCTCCCTTGGTTGCAACCAATAAATCTTCTTTTCTGTCTACAAACGACTCAGACTGCTCATTGCATTCTGTGAAGCCCTAGCAGGCCGGCGACGGACCCCATAAATTCAAATCATTCCTTTCAGTATTACTACTTCTCCCGTGAGTCGCTAGTTTTAAACATTGCATTTTTAAAGCTGTAACTGTGCTGGGGTTTTTTTGTGTGCAAATAAAAGCTGAGCTCATTAAATCTTTGGATTGGTGTTTCGAGCATAGAGTCAGTCTTGAGTCCAATAGCTCAATACTTACATGGGTATTCATTTTGTTGCCAACTCAGCATTTCACAATTGGGAGAGCCAAAGGAGGCTTGGACTGCTGGAATGCTAGGCGTGCCATCAGCCGAGGAAAACCATATAAAGGGGTGAGGGGAAGTGGGACCAGACATTTTAGCTACTTACCAATTTGGGAAACCTGCAGTAGCGCAAATAGCAAACTCATTGCCAAAATGGTCAGTAGAGCGAGAGCTGATGCACTGATTTTTATCACATACAGCCTAGCCTTCAATTTGTATTTAATGGCCAAACATATCTCGTCCTTTTATTATTCGTATTGCTATTCTCATTCCTATTATTCTTTTATATTGTTTTATATGCTGACATGTTTCCAATATTATAATGTAGCAAGCTCAACATGTCCATAGATTACAGCACAATTATGCTAATACCCTGTCTGGCCAAGAAGGAGGTGTTCAAGGCCTTGCTTCTGAAGGGAAGTGTTGGAGTGCACCTTGGAGGCTAGACACATATTAAATCATGTACCTAGCTTTGAAAGGGAGCAATTGTACCTAGTGGCAGTGGCCACTAGGTACAATAGTGATCTATTTCTGCTTCTCGAGTTCCTTAAAAATGTACATCTTCCTCTAGGAATCACCCCTTACTGCAGTCATGGCAAGGTGAACATTTCATGACAGGGATAGCCTGCAAACCCAGCTCTTTAGTGCTCAGCTGTGTTGCGGCAGGCAAACTAGCTTGAACCCTAACCCTTGCCTAGTGTATTATGTAGCGGAGATGTGATCTCACCTGGTAGGGACTTGATCACCTTCCTGATCCGTCCTCTGCAGCATGTCAGTTAATTGAGAGGTCGAAGCCCTGCAAAATCCAGGATCCAAGACTTAAAATCTGGAAGACAAACCTTATTTACAGTCACAGACCCGACAAAACAGAAAGAGTATACACTTGTAATTTACAGGATAAAAGGACAAAACAAGGGCAAGATTTCCGGATAGTTAGAACAGTTTAGATAAAGCAAATTGTATACAACTGAGAGTAACTCATTGATATATTCAGAACAAACAGAAGCCAAAATTATCTACCACACTCTTTGGGCAAAGAGAATAAACTTCGCAGGTAATTCTAGCAATATCAGGTAACCCTAAATATTGGAGTGTGGCCTACAGTTCCTGTCTTTGTTAATTTGGCTTCATTGGTTCAAGTGGATGCTGAAGAATATCAACTCAGTTCCGAAAAGAAGGGGGTGGGGGTTTCCAACAGTTTATTTATTTACTTTATTTAGAGTATTTTACTCACCTTTCTCATTGGAAAAGGACCCAAGGCAGCTTGGAAAAAGGCACAAGGCAGTTAGCATCAAATGATGTCTAAAATGTCGGCCATTACCCAGAGCCTTTCTTTATAGCTTAGCACACTCTAGCTCCTTGGGTGGGCCTGACAGGGGCAGATATGTCATCCAGTATTAAATTTATTTGAAATATACACCTTCTTATTATGAATTCTAACATTGTTAGCATTAAACCAATGAGCACAATCCATGCATAGGCAAATGGGGTGTGCTGCTGCCTTAAGAGTTTCTGTGTGTGGTTTTCATTCTGCTTTCAGACCTTTTCTCATAAATGCCCTACCATATGTTTCTAAAGAATGCAATTATATAAGAGCCTTAACAGACATCTGTGTTTGCGGAGACATACAAAATTATGCAGGGCATGAGTAAAGTGGATAGAGGGAAGCTCTTCTCCCTCTCACAAAATTCAAATTGAGAGCTGGGAGATTGAGAACAGGCAAAAGAAAAATTATATATATTATTAATTATATATATATATATATAAACCCAGCATGTTGTTAGTCTGTGGAACTCCCTGCCAGAGGAAGTGGTGATGGCATCTGGCCTGGATGCCTACAAAAGGGGATTGGACAGATTCCTGGTGGAATCTGTCCAGTCACAGGTTACAAACCATGATGGAGACGTGTCATCTCCAGGCTTAAAACTAGGGTACTTCAAGAACCAGATGCAGTGGAGTGGTCTCAAGAGACAGACATCTAGTCTCATGCACTTCCAGACACATTTGGTGGGGCCACTGTGAGGTACAGGAAGTTGGACTAGATGGCCCTCTGGCCTGATCCAGCATGGGTCTTCTCATGTCCTTATGTTCTATTTGGTGGCATTGTCACTCCAATAAAATGACGAGAACTCAGGTATAAGTAACAAATTTATTAGCCATAGTAACTGTAAAATGAAGTGAATTAAATGGCTAAATTGATTACTCAAAATTGCAAAATGAATGATATCGATATTGATTAGATTGGCATAAAGAAGCACCAAGAGGGGGCAGTTGGCAGCTATTGAAGCAAAATGATGAACATGCAATAAATTAAGTACAAATTGATTACTCCAATGAAATGCATTGATTAAAACTGTTTTTGATTAATTCGCCAACTAATGATAATCAAAGCCCCAAATACAGTGGTACCTCGGATAACGACTGCCCCGGATAATGAATTTTTCAGATAACGACACATTATTTTCAACCCCCCTCCCACAGTTCACAGCCCCAGCCTCCCTCCACATTTACTCTTACTGGTTCCTGGGGGCGGGGGCGGCAGAGGTGTGGTCCGGGTAAGATGGCGGAGGAGGCAGTGGCAGTGGAGGTGGCAAAGGTGGCGGTCAGGGGACATGGGGGAGGAGGAGATGAGGCAACATGCAGAGGTGGGGGTCGGGGGGTAGGAAGCACCTGAACACCCGGCGGTGGCGATGGAGGAGAGGTGGGGGCTGGCAGTGGGGGGGGGAAGGAAGCACCGCCTGGCTCTCCCACTGCCCTAACGTCCAGCGGGGGCGGCAGCGATGGAGGAGAGGTGGGGGCCAGCAGTGGGGGGGGGAGGAAGTGCCGCCTGCTCTCCCGCCGCCTGAACGCCCAGTGGCGGTGGCAATGGAGGAGAGGGGGAGTGGGGGGGAAGAAGTGCCGCCTGGTTCTCCCACCACCCGAATGCCCAGCGGCGGTGGTGGCGGCAGCAATGGAGGAGAGGTGGGGGCTGGGGTGGGGGGGAGGAAGCACCAGAGGCATGTGGCTTCACCTGGGTTTGCCCGCCACCCAGGTGTCCAGCAGCAGCAGCGGCAATGATGGAGGATAGGTGGGGGCTGGGGGTGGGGGGAGGAAGTGCCGGTGGCAGGGGTGGGCAAGGAGAGGGAGGAGTGCACTTTGAAAGTGCACTTTGTAAAGAGGTCTCAGGGAAAAAAGGCTTTTTTCGGATAACGATTGTTTTGGATAGAGATTTGCCTCAGAGAATGAATTAAAGTCATTATCCGAGGTACCACTGTACCAT
>JAWVWN010000035.1:0-26803 GCA_037367305.1 Phrynocephalus vlangalii
TTTTTGCGCTTTAGCTTTTTTTTACCACCACCCTCTAATTAGCTGTTTGCTTATTTTTCCTTTTTTGTGCATTTCCCATTTTCCATTTCTTGGGACTTGTTTTTTTTATATTAGTTTGAGTTGAAAGTTCTTTAGTAAACCATTGCAGTTTCTTTAGACCTTTCCCATTTTTTCTTCTTGTTGGAACAAGAAGAAATTGTTTCTAGTTATATGCAATTGAATAAATATGTGTATTGGACAAACCATAATAAATACATCAGATATTTTAGAAGGAGTTTTACCCTTGCTATCCTCCGAAAACTTTCCATAACCAAGGATGTAAGCACATGTCCCTTAGGTCCTTGTCTATCATCTAACCCAATATTCCATATTTGGTTGCCCAAAGATTTTTAGAGATGTCCAAACAAACCATGGAAAGACGTTTTAAATCCAGGTTCAGCTGCTTCAGCCCCAAGAACCTAATTTTCAAATATGTTTTATTCCTATTTGTACTGATTTGGATCCATATTTTTTCTCAAAATATCTTCAGATGGTAGTAAAATAAAATAATAATAATAATAATAATAATAAATTTAATAATAAAAATAATAATAATAATAATAATAATAATAATAATAAAAAATGAGCAAAGTACCTAATCAGCTCTAGCAATTCCCTTCCCCTGATTGGTACAGGGCATGGAAAATTTTTTAAAAGTTTTAAAAGAAGATTTTAAAGTTTTTAAAAATACAGCACATTTAAAAAAAGGGAAATTTGAATAATGTTAGATTCAGTGAAATAAATATACAATTAGATGAGTAGAAACCCAGGCACCTCATATTTTACAAATTAAACACAGGTTATCCTGAACCATTCTAGAAAACATCAAGTGCTTTTGCTTTACTTTCTATAACACTTACAAATTACCACCCAAATATTCTACTCTGGATTAAACAGAATCCAAACTATGGACAATGGAAAGATGACATAATGATTTCCATAATGGCAGAAAAAAAAATTGGTACAAACTCTTCATTAATATTAATGACATTGATGACCAGAAATGCCTTCTGATTGACTTCAGAGAAGCACCTTGTGGAACCCCCAGAAACAGCACTGGAAAATAACAGAAAGGAAGCCATGGAATGCTCATGGAATTCCATCTAATGCAAGAAGAACCTCTAGACATTTTCTCCACTTTACATTTTGACCTTTGCCATACTGATCTGACCATGAAAAATTACTTAGACAAATTGTCCAAGACCAGTGTCTTCAAAACATGTGGATCAGCTGAAGTAAAATATAGACATTCTAGAAAACCAAACCCTTTGTTACATTTTAATTTGAATTTAGATATGCATTAATATTGTAGAATATTGTTTATTGATAGTAAAGATCACAGTGAGAAAACACTGGTAGATTTTATCACGCTTTGATCCACCCATTCCCTTTGGGACGAATATGAGGTCACATGGTTATGGTCAGGAAACTATATTTACTTTAATTTAAACTATGAGACAAAACTTGGGTCTGCAGATATATTTGGAGTGTATCCTAGAAATTTTGGGCTAGTGTCAGCTCTGGCTAAGATGGCTCTGAAGGTTGTAGTCCAAGAACTCGGGTGCATCCCTCCTCCCCATTTGGAAGCACTGGCCTATAGTAACATAGTACCCTGTTTCAAGCCTATAGCAATTTCTTTCAAACTGGTTACTCCTATTTAGAGATGGTCATGAACCAGGAAAACAATGATTCAGGCTGGATCATAGTTTATGGTTCATCACACCATTATTAGCCCCCCAGAAAAATGAACTGGTACATCGTTCATTTTTCTGGTTTGTGTGTTACCTGTTTCCTACCTCTGCCACCTCCCTTTCCTCCTTCTCACTATCCCTGTCATCTCCCTTCCTGTCCTGCTGGCATCCCCTCCCCCTCTGCTACCACACCACTATCACAGCCATCCTCAGAGGTATAACCACATAAGAATCGGCCAGGGGTGACTTTCCCATAGGCCTTTGGGTTCAATGAACCAGGGCGCCTGAACCCCAAGGGCGCCAACAACGCCGCCCCCCCCCCCCTTTAAACCCCAACTCGCCCCAAACCATCCTCCGTGGCGAGTGTAGATTTGCACGCTGCTGCTGCTGCTGCTACGTCTCCTCTGGCACTCCCGGGCGCTGCTGGGCTGACGGAGGAAGAGGAGAGGAGGAGGAGGGGGAGAAAAGTCCCAAACAGAGGTGCCTCCCGGTAAGGGGCCCTCCCTTTCGCCCCCCTCGGCTGGCGGCCGGCAGCCATCGTTCCCCCCCTTTCGGGCGAGGATCAGGAGGACGAAGAGCGTTTCCCTGGGGAATGGGAACCCCCCCCCTCCCCAAAGGCCCGCTTTCTTCTCCCCCGCCTCCCCGCGCGGAGCTCTCTCCGCCTGTGTTGGCTGCAGGACGGGTGGCCAGTCTCGGGCGGCGCTTCCCATTACCCAGACTCAGGAGTAGTGCGCTGGGGGGGGTCGGCTAAGAAGTTCTCCTTTTATTATATTTTTCTTTTCTCCTTTTCTTTTTGTTTCTTTCCCCGGCCCCTGAGAGGAACTGGGTCCGGCTTGGGCTTTTTTTCTTTTTTTCTGCTTGCTCTTTCTTTTTGCCGGCAGCCACGGCAGAGGCTTCGCGCCCATCAAGGAGGGGTGGGGGGAAGAGAGAGAAGGAGAACGCGGGGCGGGTGCGCGGCGAGTTGCGGGCAGCGCAGGAAGGGAAGGAGAGACCCGCTCTTCTCTCTCTCGGTGTGCCAACGTGCGTGCCCACTGCCCGGTTCTGCCGCTGCTGCTAAGTAAAGGAGGCACCTCCGGGAAGTGGCCCCCTTTTTGCCCTCTCGGCTGGTTCTGGCGGCCGGCGGCCCAGTCGTTCCCCCGCCTGGGGTGAGCGCATGGGGCGACTGGCCGGGGGGAGCGCGCCAGCGGGGTGGGAGGCCCGTCCGCCGGCCGGCGCAAGAGCCTCTTGGCGGGCGTCCTTTGTCCCGCGCCCAAAGGATTCCGCCCGGGCTCATTCAAGGCGACGGCGAGCTGGCCGCAGGAAGGGAAGCGGTGCCTAAACGGAGCAAAGGGGCGGCCCCCACGACGCCAGCGCCACTGCCCCCCGGGGCGCTCTTAAGCACCGCCGCAGGGGCGCCCACCTCTGAGTCGGGAACGGCCGCGGGGACCAGCGGAGGGTTGGCCCTCTTCGCCCGCTTATTGCTCCGAGCGCTGCCGCGCTGCAGCCGGGCCGGCCCAGCTGCGGTGAGAGCGAGCGGCTCCTTTTCCCCGCCAAAGATGCCCGTTATGAGTTGGCTGGGGGTGTGCGCGCACAGGTGTGCGCAGGTAGGGGGAAAACCAGGAAAATGAAGGTAGACACCCTCTGTGAACGGGGGCGCCAGAGGATCTTCGAACCAGGGCTCCACATATCCTTAAGACGGCCCTGAGAATCGGCACTTTTCAGAGAACCGGGGGAGTCGGGGGGGTGCTTCTGTGAAAGTCCTTTTATTCCACATCTAGTAATAGGATACTGGCTTATATATGTCTTAAGAAAGTACTTGATTTTTTTTTGGGGGTATGGAAACAGGTTGTCATAACAAATGTATGAAATAAGCTCCCACAGTGCCTCACTTATGTCCATGAAAATTTATGCCCCACCATAGTTCCAAAATATAAATCTAGCAAAGGGCTAAGATAATGCTGTTGAAGAAAGCCTGCTTCTGGTGAAAAAAGTCAAATTCCCTTAAGATTTTAATTAATTTTAAAATTTATCTTATTTCATATTCATCCATAATTTTCAATTGTGCGATGGTGTGATACGGATGAAGAAGCAAGAAATCTGTGGACGTCTCGGGTAAAATTTTATCCAGTCCAGCACCATCCCTATGAGATGGGCCCCAAAAATTACAGGAAAAATCTGGAGGCAGGCAGAAGACCTTTTAAATTCAAATGGCAAAATAGGTTTACAAAAACTTCAAGAAACAATTAACATTGAGTTAAGAGCAAATTGGCTACTAAGCTTTCTTTCCTGAAATAATACATACAAAATTTGATTCTACTTTATGAGTGTACCACTGTTGAAGGAGCATTATGAATTTTTTTTGCTGTGTTTAAAAGTACCTCATGAAAACACTTTTAAAATTAAGGGCATATTTTGGCATCCATAACTGCTGCCCTTTATATATATATATGGACATACTGGAACTTTGAGACATACCAGGCCAAATCTCATTGGTTACCAAATAGAGAATGGGCACAAAACGAGCACTTTTTCGTTTCATTTTTTTTTTTTTCGTTTCATTACGTAACGAAATGAAAAAGGAATTTTGTCCCCAAAATGAAATGAAATGAACCGAAACAACAGAAATTTTGTCGTGCGTTTCATTTTCGTTGCGGGAAAATGCATTGAACTGTAATGAATGCTAACGAAACAGCAATTTTTGTTTCCCTTTTTTTGTTTTTTCGTTTCGTTATGTAATGAAAAAAACGAAAAAATTTTTTTGCAAAAAATTTTACGAAAAAAGAAAACGAACCGAAACGGACCCCCTAAATGACAAACGACAACGAAAACACCATTTTTTGAGTCGTGCCCATCTCTAGTTACCACTATACAGTAAATGAAATGGCATAAAAATGCAGCAGCAGCAACGCCGTTAGTTAACAACTTCTGTTTGTGTCCTTTGCTGATTGCAAGGTCTGTGAGTGGGATGCATCAAGAGTATAGCAGCGACTCACTATCTTGTGCAACACATTGCTGTTGCAAATTAAAAACACTGCACTGTACTTAGCTGCATCCATAATCAGTGGATCTTGGCCACAGTGTTTGGGGTGTGTGGGAGAGAGCTTGTGCACAGATAGAAGAACACATGAACGTGCTTCCTCTTTTGTTTGTCAACACGCCATATTATTTCAATATAATTTTTAAAATAGCGTGGGGTGTTTCTCAGCACCTCCTGCTATATTAAACAAAATGCTGTAATTCAGGCACGTCCAAACTTTGGGCCCTCCTGAAGTTTGGACCACAACTCCCGAATTCTTTGCTTAGATTGCCAATGCAAAGGACGGTGGGAGTTGCGGTCCAAAACATCTGAGGGCCGAAGTTTGGACATGCCTGCTATAATTATATTCCTGGAGTACGTACAGGACAGATTAAGGATTCATATACAGTTCACAACCACTAGGGGGAGAGAAATGACACCAGGCGCATTAATTTCACAATGGTTGTTTTGGCATTTTCCAAGAGGAGCAAATGTGACTTAAACCTAGTGTCAAATATGGCAGAAGGGAGTTACGTTTGAAGTACAGGGTTGGAACCATGGCTGCTTCTCCAGTTATGGATTTAATTCTGCATGGAGCTAATACTTTACAATAAAAAGCAACAATGATTGGTTGCAAGTTTATTTATTTATTTCTTAACTTCTATACCGCCGATTTCCCAAAGGGACTCTGGCGGTTTACACAAAAAATAGTAAATGTTGTATTTAAATACGTCCTTTCTACCCGAACTCTGAATACAAAAGTGGAAAAAGGGGATACATTTAGGCTACTAGAAAATTAACAAAAACATTACTAAAATTACTAGGGGGAAACCCTCTTCCCCCAGAGCCCGTACCCAAAAGGTTATAACATGGCAAAAGAGGATTTGCCAGGAGTTATTTCTTAGATGTAAGGACCTTGGCAAGATGAGAAGAAAGCCAGGCATTTCTTAGTTCAGGCTCAGAGCTTCAATGTTCTTATAGGCTGCATCCAAAATGAAGGGAGGGAGGTGTTTTAAATCGTCCCATCCTTCCAAAGACATGTCAAAAGCTCATGTACAAAAACATTTACAACCTCTCCTCTATGTGGCTCATTGAGGCCCAATGTCCCTGCCTTGCCAGCAAAGGGGGAGGGGGGTTGGTGCAGAAGGGCCCCTGCATTTTGGGATAAAATTTGGAGAAGACCACTGGGGGTGGCCAATTGAATCAAATAAAAAGGAAAGCGAATTACCCAGTGAATAACTCCCTGGCAAAACCATCCTTTGCCGTGTTTTTAGCCAAATTTAGACTGCTCTGAAGAAGAGGGTTTTCCCCTCAAAATATTAGTAACGTTTTTGCTAAATTTCTAGTAGCCTAAAGGTAAACATCTTTCCACTTTTGTATTTGTTTTTTGCGATGGCTATATGGCTCCCCAGCTTGTTTTGCTTCACTTGGAAATACTCAGAACTCTGAACAATCCTTGGGTTAATATTCTTTCATTTGTAATAGCCCACCCAAGTCACTACTGCATGGTCATGATGTATTACGCAGGAATTATAACACCAATATCTGCCACTAGAAACATTTTTTGCTGTCTTTAAAAAAAAACCCTAATTACAACTTCTCCTTAGGCTTAGAGCATTTTTTGTGATGTTTTCTCTCATATGCCAAAATGTCCTCTTCAGTAAAAGGTATGTTTCTAATCTTTATTTTTATTTATTTCACAGAATGCCTCAGAAACAAAATGCAAAGGGAACAACGTAATTTCCTGCTTTTCCTAAGCAGACAGAACTCCAACCAAAAAGTTCTTTAAAAATGGGGTTTACGCTTGAAGAGCCAACCATGTGCCAGCCTAAGGAAAGAGAAGCAGGGGGAGGAGGTGCAGGGACTTTGCCTTTGCATCTTAATTACAGCACTTTTTCCCAAACCTGTGGTAAGCCAAGCTGCTTGAGAGAAAGGGTTTGGGGAGTTTAAAGTTTTGAGCTGCACAACTGACATCAAATTTTCGGGCTATTAAAGGGATCGGGGTTTTTGATTTAGTCCCTCATTGGGGGAAAAAAAATAATCCCTAAATTTTTTCATTTTTTTAAATAAATTCCCTTCAGACACCCAAATTTTACTTTTTTGGCAGTTCGGCAGTTCGGGAACAATGGGTTTTTTTAATTTTTTTAAATTTCAAAAAAAGCAAAGTTTTTTAAGGACTACAATTTCCCTTTTTACCCCCCTTTACTTTCAAAAACAAAAAATTTTGTTTTTTTAAAAAATTTTTTCAGGTTTAGATTAAAAAATTGTAAACTCCATGACCATTTTCCAAAAAAATTGGGTTTTGCTTGGCATTTTTATGATTGTTATAAACCCCTTTCCCCCAGCTTTTTCCGGGCCAAAAAATTGTCACAAAGCCCAAACTTTTTTTCGTATTAAGTGTGCTTTTTTTGGGATCCCCCCCTGTGTAGTGAAAAAATTGTTCTATTGGAAGCACCTGTTTACAGTTCAGCTATCAACTAAAAAGGGGCAAGCTGAAAGATAAAAAAATTTTTCCAGAAGATTTTAATTTTTTACACTTTACCCTTCACAAAAAAAAAAGGTGAGCCTTTACCATCACTTAAACCACATTTCCAGTTTTAATGCATGGGGACCCCAAACTGCCCAAAAGCCATGTTCCGGACCCCCCCGGGAAATTTCAAGGATGGAATTCTTGGGCAGTAAAGATAACAACAAACCCTTAAACTTCCCCAGTTTTTCCCTTACTTCTACAAAACAAAGAAAAGAGCAGAAAGTATTAAAGTTTTTTTTGTAGCCCTACCAACACAAGAAAAAAAGAAAGAAAAAGGGACTAAGAAGTGAAAAGGGGAAGAAAGAAAAATTAACACTACGTATCCATTATACCCAACATCCACACACCAGAATCGTTTTAAGTGGAAATTGGGCTGAAAAAAAAATATTTAGAAACCCTTTTGTAAAACTCCAGAAGGGTGAGAGCCGGGAATAAAATTTCCCCCCCCTTCACCCTGTCAAAGGGGGCCGTTTTTAAACACACCCCTAAGATCCGCTGGCCCCCTTTAAATTGGGCCCCAAGATCGGGGGGGTTCGTCGCTCTTCCTGTTTATCCCCCAACCCCCCTCCCGCACTTCCTTGCCCCTTTTCCTGCGTTAGGGGAGGGGAAAAAAAGGGGGGAAAAAACGCAGGCTCACCTCCTCTGCCGGGGGAAGCCCCCCCGAGCCCCTTCTCGCCCATTATTCCTTTTCTCAAAAAGGGGGGGGCGGGGAAAAAAAAAAAACCAAAACACAAGGCAGGAGGGGCCCAAGCACTACTACTTACTTTCCGCACCCAAAAAAATTTTTCGGCTCGGGAGACCAGTACTTGAAAATTTTGCGGGGACGCGTTTAGGGGGGTGGGGTTCACATTTTAATTTTTTTTGTAAACTCCGGAACGGGTGGGGAAAAAAATTTTAACCCCGGGGATCTGGGACCAATTTGCTGGGGATTTTAGGGTTGTTTTAAAAGGGGCCTAAAGTAAAAAGGGCTAAATAGTTTGTCTGGATTCAAAAAACCCCCGGGGACCCCCTTTCCCGATCCACCCCAAAAGCATTTTTGGATTTCCGGGGACAGTTTTCGAACCAAAGGGGCATGGGTTTGCCAAAGGGGCACTCGGGCCCTTTCTGGGGGCCCCCTTTTACATCACCCCTTCCCACACCCCCTTTTAAATTGGGAAAAAAAGCGTATTGGAAACTTTGTGGAAAATTAGGGGGTTTGAATTGAAATTTTGGGCACTCAAACCCTTTAAAAGGGTTTCACCATCACTGGCCTAGGAAAATTTCCCGGGTTTTTCATTGGGTCACCTGTCAGTCCCCCTACCCAAAACCTTCCTTTTTGAAAAAAAAAAATTTTAAAATCCCAAATTATTGCTGAAGTAAACCCTTTTGTGTGATCTGTCTTGGACATGTTTGAGGGGATTTCCTACTTTGTTTTTTTAAAGAAAAAAAAATTTAAAAAAGTTCAATAAAAGATATTTTTTAAACTTTTTGCGCCCTTTTCTCCAAAGGCAACAACAACACACACCCCTAAATAAACAATTATTTATTAATGGAAAATTTGGGGGTGTTCCATTCTTAAATTCCAGCATTTCCCCGGGCCCTAGCTTTCTGTAAAAAATATTTTAAAAAAATAAAATCCAGCCATCCAAGTTTCAGTAGGTAGTTTTTCAAATTGCCCCCCTTAAAAAAAATTTTGGGTTTGGAATAGTGTAGTACTCTACAAAATTTTACAGCCTAAAATTAAAAAGAAACGTTTTAAAAGTCTGTCTTAAAATTTCAGGACAAGGACAATTTTAACGTGTCCCAGGGTACGTCTTAAAGATAAAAAATTTTATCTCCAATGAAAAATACCGGGGAAATGAAGACAAAACCCTGGGGGAAATTTCTCTTTTTTAAAATTTTGGGCCCCGGGGCCTATGAACCCATATGAACGGGCATACCAAAAAAATTTGGTTTTAAATTTTAAAAAGGAACCCTTTTTAGATTTTGGTTTTTTTGGAATCATGAA
This sequence comes from Phrynocephalus vlangalii, assembly GCA_037367305.1. Lineage (NCBI taxonomy): Eukaryota > Metazoa > Chordata > Lepidosauria > Squamata > Agamidae > Phrynocephalus > Phrynocephalus vlangalii. The sequence continues at coordinate 9,243 of JAWVWN010000035.1, forward strand.
AGGGATGCTGTTCTGGCTTTTATCTAAAAAAAAAATCAGAAAATTATTAAATCCATAAACTTTTCTCTCCCCTTTTCTTTTGTAGCTCGCACTTTTCCCTATAGGGAAAGTAAAACTGAAATTCATTTTTGGCAACTCTGTCATTTTTTGGGATTTTATTTTTTTGGGGGTTTCATATCCTTTTACTGAGTTCTAGTACTAAAAACCAATCATAAAAAATTATAACTCTAACTTTTATTCTTGGGGCTTTTTAATACAATCTTGGGGGGGATTTTTAAACCCTAAATGAGTGGGCTGTTTTGGGTCCCAAATTCTATTTAAAATTTTTTTTTTTATTTTTTTTTTGGCCCAAAAAAAAAATTTTTTTCCAGCTCACGGCGTAGCACGGTTTTGGGGGCAATTGGGGCAAAGTTTTTTTTTTTGGCCCCCTCTGCCCCCCCAACCCCATTGCATCCACCCAGCAAAGGAGGGGCAATCCTGTGGCGGGGGGCGGGTGGGGGGATGGGCGGGCATGTGGGTTGGGGTTGTGTGTTTTGTGGGGTTGTGGTGTGTGTGTTTTAGTGGGCTCGTTTTTGCGACCCCGGGGCGGCGCACGTGTGGGGGGGGGGTTTTTTAAGGGCTTCCTCCTCCTCCTCCCCTTTAGGTCCCCCAGTTTTCTGCACGGGGGGCAGATGTACAAAAAAGCCCCCCCCCCCCCCAAAAGCACCCTGCTCCAGTAATGATCTTTAGGGGTCAATGCTGATGACATTAAAATGCTTTTTTGGGGTGGGGAATGGCCCGGGTTTGTTAGTTTTTTCTAGGGGAATAGAAAAAGACCTGGATTCATCGGGCAAAATAGCTTTGGAATAACCCATTTGAAAAAAAATTTTCCGGGTTAATCTTAGCATCACCAAATAAAAAAAATATTTTTTTCTGTTAAGTTTTATTTTAAACCATAAATTTGGGGAAAAAAGGGTGGTGCTGTTAATCCCCCCCTGCTTTTTTAAAAAGACACATTTAGCCCACATTTATCAAAGCATGGTCTTTTTTGCATCCCATGAAACCATCTTCCATTTTGTCGACTTTTGGGAAAATCACTTTTTTGGACACAACATAAAAAACAAATTCTGGAATAATTCTTAGTAAAAATAAAAGGGAAAAAAGAATGAAAAAAAATTCCCCAAATTCATCTTTTTTCATCACTCCCCCAAAATTCTTTTTTTTTAAAGGGCACTTTTTTTTTTTCTTTTGGTTTTTGAAACAAAAATGAAAAATAAAAAAATTGAAATAAAAAATCATTTTGTCCCCTTTATCAAAAAACCCCAGTTAAAACCCCCAACTACTGCAGAACCCTTATTTTCTTTCCCCACTTTTTAAAATTACTTCAATTAAAAGAGGTAGCTTGATTTAAAAATTGGGGGCTATAAATTGATAAAATTATATTCCTTTCCTTTTAATTTGTTCTTTGGCCCACTGTACAACATTTGGGTACTCCCCTTTTCCCTTCAGGGGACTTGTTTTAAAATCACTCTTTTTAAAAATAAAGAATAGCAACCCCCTTTTCAATTTTTAACTTCCAACATTTTTTTTCCAAAAACACCAACCAATTTTAAATTTTAAACCTTTTATTAACACCTTATTTTTTTTTGACCTTTTACTGTTTTTTTAAAGTTTTGCTTTATATTTGTTAAAAAAACACCACTTTTTTAAATTCCCTTTTTATAACAGTCCCCAGGCCCCTTTTACTTGAAGTTTGGTCTTTTTAACTACATTATTTACCACCCGTTTCCTCCTCCGGGGCCCAAAAAAACAGAAAAATTAACCTCAAAAATTTTTGAAAAAAGAAAAAAAATGATAATTAGAATAATAGAAACATAGAACATAGAGTTGGAAAAGACCCCCAAGAGCCATCTAGTTTTTAACCCCCTCCATGCAGGAACCCCCCCCACGAGGGTGCCCCAAAAAATGGCCACCAACCCTTTGGGGTTTAAAACCTCCAAAGAAGGAGACTCCACCACCCTCTGTGGCACATAATTTCCCTTGCCGAACACTCTGTCCCGAAAATTTTCCCCCCCCACACTCCTACCTTCGACACCTCCCCCCCCCCACAAAATTCCTTTTTTTTACCCTGGTTTTTTTCATTAACCCCAGGGGGTTTTTTAATAATTCCCAAAAACCAAAAGCCAATCCCCTTTCCCCCCCCCCCTCCAAATTTAATTTTTTTTTTTTTTACGTCCTTCACACTTTTATTTCCCGAACCATTCAAATTTTTTTTAATATAAATTCCCTTTTTCCCCCCCATACTATTTAATTTATAGCCCTTTTCCCTTTTTCCTCTTAAATTTTTAATAAATTTTTCTTTCCCTTTTAAAAAATCAAGGACTAATTAATTAAAATTTGCAAATATATTAAAAAAGAAAAGCTTTATGGTAACTCTGCAAAAAAAATTAGCTTAATTAAACTTCCCTTTTACCCACAAAAACCCCCTATTTTCCAAGCTACTATTTAACTATCTATAGCTTTGCTTTAAAGAGATACTTTTTCCCGCTTTAATTATCCTTTCCCCAATCTAATTTTTTCCCCCCTCAATTTTTCCCCACTTAAAATAAAGTTTTAGTTTTTAGTTGGTAAGCTATAATTGTTTTTAAAGGGCCCCCGGGGTTCCCTTTTCGTTTCCCCCTTTTTACCTTAAAAAAGAGGGGAGGGGAAAAAGATTCCCCCCTGTGTACATTGAAATGGTCCCGATGTTGGAAAAAGGGAGGAATGGCAGTCCCCAACCCCGCTCAGACGGAATTCTGCTGAGAAAGAGGGCTCCAAAGCACACAAAGAATTTTGAGTAGGGATAGCTGAAACGAAATTTTGTTTCTTTTTTTTTCATTACATATACCCTAATTTAAACAAACATGAACTTTTTTTTAAAAAAGAAATTTAAAGAAGCGAAAAATTTTCCCTTTGTTTTCTGTTTTTTCCCTTTTTCATTCTTTTTTGAGCCACCCCTGGGATTTCCTTTGTGGCCCAAAGACATTTTAAACCCCCCCCATGCTTCCCCCCAATTGGGGGCGGGTTTGGGGAGAAACGGCAGTTGTTTAAAGGGCTTTAGCTACCCAGACAAGCCCAAAACCCCTTTTTTTAAAAAAGGGGCCCTTTTCAGCAAGTGGCAGTGGTGAATGCGCCACTTTCTGTAAATTTTTTTTTAAACCTGCCGCTTCTCCCCCAAGGGGACCTGATTGGGGGGAAGTTTGGGTTTTTTTGTCTTTCCCCCCCAAAAGAAGGAGGGCAATGGGCCCCCGCGGGAGCCTTGCCACCACCCCCCCATTGTCAAAAAAACCTTTCCCCCGCCTCCGCCGCCAAGGCCAAACAGGAGGGCAACAGGCCCGTGAAAGGGCCCGGGGCCCCCCTACCCCAAAACCCAGAGAGTTTTGGGTGAGTGGGGCCTTTTTCGTAAATTTCCCTTGGGCCCCCCCCCGCCCGCCAAGGGCCGCAGCAGGAGAGGAGAGGCAAATCGGCCCCCGGGAGGCTGTCACCCGCCGCTGCTGGAAACCCCAAAAGGGAGCAAAGGGATTTTGTTTTCTTTTTCAATTTTGTAAGAATTTTCACCAAAAAAAATTCAATGCAGGGGGATAAAAGGAACAAAAAGAAACAAACCCTTTTTTTCCCTTTTGGGGCCCATCTCTTTTTTTGTTTAATGGGGGGCCCTCCAGCAAGAGGGGAGGAACAAAAGGATATGGGGGTTCCCCCTTTTAAATTCTAATAGAATCCACACAAAAAAAAGAAAAACCAGTAATTTCAACTTTAAAAATAAACGATTGTTTATTTTTAGTACAAAAATAAAAATGTATAGCTAGTGTTCTTTCCCGAAAAAAAGTTGTTCACTCCAAAGCTCAGCAAAAAAAAAAGTCCCCATTTTCCTATCTAAATTTAAACTTTTTTCGCTGTAACTTTCACTTTCCTGGGGCTAAATTAGTTTTGAAAAATTTTTCAAAAAACCCCCACATTCACTTTTTTTTGTACAGTAAATAAACACATATCTTTCAATTAGAACATTTAGAGGCAAAAACTTTTTTTCCCTTCATATTTATAAAACCGGGTTTAGTTATTTAGAAAAGCTATCTTACTGAATGGGGAATAAAACCCCCTTTTATCTTAGAAGAACATTACTTTTTTTTGGCTGAATTATATTTTTTTTCAAATGGCCCTCAAAATTTATCCCACAGCACTAAATTTGAACCTATTTTAGGGTCAGTAAATGTTAAAAAACAAGTTGCAAATCCCCAAAATCTGCCCCAACCTCTGAAAAACAGCCCAAATTCCAAAACACCTTTTATTTTGGGGCCTACTCTGCCACATGCATATAGCATTTTTTTAATTTTCCCGGATACAAGGGGTTTTTTAAAAATGGAAGGGAAGAAAGTCACACTTTATTTAAGTCTAAGTAAAGGGAAAAGAACATAATGTTCAATGCCCAAATACCTTAGAATAAATAACAAGTTAACAAAACATAAAACTTTACTTTTATTTATACCTTTTTACAACCAACTGTTTAAAAAAAAAACTTTGGTGGTTAAAAAAGAACTAGTAAAATAAACAAAGGGAAAAGCAAAAATGATAAACAAACCCCAAACAATAAAAATAAATATTTAAAAATTTTAAAATTTAAAAACGCTGGGGAGGGCTTTTTTAGTATATTTTATATAAAATAAAATAAAATTTAAAAAAAAAAACCCAACACTATAGTTTAACAACAATTTTGGGTTTAAACTTTTTTGGTTTTAGCCTTTTAAACAAATGGAACTGCATCAGACTTTAATGTCCACTTACTTTAGAAATCTGCCAAAAAAAAGGGCACGATCAAAAAAAAGGTGTTTTTGTTTGTCCGTTTTAAGGGTCGTTTAGGGGGCCGTTTCGGTTTGTTTTTCGTTTTCCCTATGGGGGTTTTTTCAAAAAAAAAAACATTTTTTTCAAAAAGGTAACGAAAAGAAAAAAAGAAAACAAAAAAAATTTCCGGGTTTTATTAGCCCTTTTTTTTTTAGTTCAATGCCATCTGCTGCAACAAAAAAAAAAACACGGCAAATTTTTTTGTTTCGTTTTTTATTTTCGTTTTGTTTTTTTAAAAAAATTTATTTCGTTTTCAAATTTCCAAAAATGAAACAAAAAAAAGAAAAAGAAAAAACCTCATTTTGTTTCCCATCCTTTTTCCCAATCCCAACTAACCCCCAATGGAACTTTTAAGCCGCATCAAAAGTAACAGGGCTAGGGGAAAATTTTCCTTTTTCCCCCAAGCAAAAAACCCCAAACCATTTTGACAATAATTTCCCCCTTAAATCTAGTTCCAAACTCATGAAGCAAAAAAGCAGGGTTTTTTAATTTCCCCAAAAATTTTTTAAATTTAGGGTTAAAACCTTTAAAAAGTAATTTTAGGGGGAGTGAACATGTGTTTTTTCCCAAAAACCCCAGGTTTGTTAAAAGTTATCTCTAATCAAAATTTTCTCCCCCAGCAAACTACTTTAAAAAGGTAAATTTCATTATAACTAGGAGGGCCCAACAAGACCTTGAAGGAAATGAGAAAAGTAAACCCTCTGCAGATTAAAAGAACTCTTTTTAAAAAGGTTTAAAGGGGCCCGATAGACACCAATCAAGTGCAAAACATAAATGCAAAATGAACCCTGGGGCTGGGAAAAACCCAAAAAACATTGGGGCCAATGGGAAACCACCTCAGAAAAAAAGGGAAAATCCCCTTCCAAATGAAAAAAAACAAAACCCTTTGGTCCAATAAAAGCTTCCATGGAAGGTTTAAAAATACAGTGGACCCCTTTTTATAACAAAAAGCTTTTAAACATAAAATCTGTCAACATAAAAAAATTTCCCGGGGGATTTTGGGGAAAATTTTTCTTAAAAAAATTTTCCTTGAGAAAAATTTTGTACAACCCTAAAAATGGGATCCCCTCCCTTTTCTTTTCTTTCCCATGGGAATTTGTATAAAAAAAATTTGCTTAACTTTAAATTTTATTTGGGAAAAAAATTAATTCCTTTAATTTCAAGGGACCAAATGTAGATTGAGAAAAGGGGGTTTTCCCCCACCCCCCAAGCATTAAAATTTTTTTCTTCTGATTCCTTGTTTACCCCAAAAGGATTGCAATAAAATACCAAAACCCAGATTGGAAAAGGAGCCAAAAGAAACTGCAAGGGAAAGGGGAAATTTAGCACAAATCTGGGGCCCCGCAAGCAGGGTGGCGGCCCCGGGGGGGGGGGAGTAACTTTTTCAGAAACCCAAAAAATTTAAAGGGGAAAAAGGGGACTTATAACACAAGCAAACCCGGGAAATTTTAACCTGGAGCTTTCTGCAAAATTTCCCTCTGAAGCCCTTGGGAGCCCAAAAGAAAGGTTAGATAAATTCCCCTTAAGGGCCCTGAAATTTAAGGGTTTTTTTTGCTTCATGGCAAGATAAACAGGGGGTTAATCGCTAAGGGTTTTTTCACATCAGTTTCATTTTTTTTAAATTGGGGGGCAGCGGGGGTTTGGGGTTTTTTTGGGGGGGGGGGCTTCCTTTGGGCAGGTGCAAACTCAATTTTTTTAAATACTTTTAAAATTCCCAAAAAGACGAGTACTTTTGTCTTCCCCTGAACCATGGAAACTTTATCTCTTGTTTTCAGGGTTTTATTTGGGGTATTCACATTAGCAAATTAAAAAAAAATGTAAATATCTCCCCTAAAGAAGGGGAGCTTTTCAATTTTTTTCCTTTTGCTTTTTGAAGCATTTTACCTTTTTTTTTTTCTTTCTCCAAGCTTGCTCAGGGTTTAGAAAGGGGGTGGGGAAAAGGGGAAGATAATGATCCAGTAAATTTAAAAAGTTTTAATTAAGGCTCTTTCCCCAAAAAAAAAAGTCCTTCTTGTTTTAACAAGCATTTTTATTTTGTAAATTACCCAAAATTTCCCATGGAAAGGAAGGAAGGAAGGGAAGGAAGGGAAAGGGAAAGGGAAGGAAAAGGGAAACCTAAATCCACCTGTTACTATAGTAATAGGGTTTAAAAACCCCTGGTTTTTTTCCTCCCATCATGGGTTCAAGACCAGGGCCCTTTTTTTCCCCCTACCGTTTTTTAATAAATTTTGGGGGTGGTGGGGGCCCATGCAAACATTTAAAAATGCTTTTGGGCAACTCTGTTTTAATTCCAAGTGGAAAGGAAAGAAAAAACATTTTTTTGGGGTTGTTTGCTTTTAAATAAGACTAATAACTTTGGAAAATTTTTTGGGAAATGGTGATGTTTGTGTATGCCGCCCCAAAAATAAACACTTTAAAAGTATTGATTTGCCAATTTCAAAAAAAAAGGAAAGGGGGGTTTTAAAAAAAGAAGAAAAAACATAAATTTATTTTCCCCACTCTCCCACAATGTACCTCAGCCTTTTTAAAAAACAGGGTTTTTATCAGGCCTTCAAATTTTTAGAACCCAGGGCCAAAAAATAGTTGGTTCCTGCCCCAAACGGTTTACTTTGGGCCTTTTTTACATGACCCCCAAGATCCCTGGCCACTTTAAAAAAGGGCCATAGATCTTGGGGTTCGGTTTTCTCTTCCGCGCCCCCCCCTCCGCACTTCCCTTTCTCTTTCCTTTTCCTGGGGGAGGGGGGGGAAAAAAAAAAGAGAGGGAAAAATGCAGGCTCCAAACCCCCGAAGGGTGCCCGGACCCCCCTCTTTTTCCCCGATTTCCCCCCTCTTTAAAAGGGGGGGGAGGCCAAAAAAAACAACAAACAAAGCGAGGAAAACCCCCACCCCTAGTTTTTATCCGGGTCTGGGGGTTTTCAAACCCCCCGAGAGCAGGGACATGAAAAAAGTTCCCTGGGACAAAAGCTTTGGGGGGCGTAGTCCCCCACTTAAAAATTTTTGCAAACCCCCGGAAACTGGTTGGGGGAAAAAATTTGAAAAACTTTCCGGGGGCTTGCAGCCATTTGGGGGCGGATTTTTTAGGGGGCTTTTACAAAAAACCCTTAGAGGAATTTGAAAATTGGGCAACTGATACATAAAATTTTTCTTTACAAAAAAAAAATGTTTGCCATAATAAAACCCTGCAGTAGGGTCACTGTATTGTAAAATTTTTTTTAAACTCCACCTATAGTCAAATTGCAATTTTAAAACGTGGGACATCCGGGTTCCTATCTCAAAACATTCATGTAAGGGGGTGGGAAGGGTATGCAGAAGGGGGGCAAACACACCAACACCTTCTCATTAACCCAAAAATATTTTCCAGCAGGGGTATAAACATTTGGGGTTTTCCCTTTTCTCTTTTTCATTTTTGGAAAAAAAAAAAAAAATGAGGAGACAAGTGGGTTTTAAAAATTTTGAAGAAATGGGGGGGAAACATAAACACCTAAGGAATGGCAGGGTGAATTGGCTTTTTTTTCCTTTTTTAAAAAATTCCAAAATTTCTTTGGGTGTCCAAAAGGGTTTTTCCACTTTTCCAATCGAACCCGGAAATTTTTCCCCTGTTTGTTTAGAAAGTTTTCAAAATTTATCATGGGCAAACCCTCAAAGGTTTCCCTCGTAAACGAACTTTAGATTTAACAAAAACAACCAAATTTATAGGCCTGCCCGAGCTTTTTTAAAGGGGAAAAAATCTGTTCCTATTAAAAAACTATTTCACATTACAATTTTAAAATGGTTTTTTCCCCACTAAAAAGGGCCTTGGGGTTTGGGCCCCCAAATGGCATTTAAAGCATTTACCTTTAAAAGCTGGTTATTGTAAAGTACCCTGTGTGATGTATCCATCTACTACTTGCAACAGCAATTAGAGTAGTTGTGATCTATCCCTAGTAGGAGAGCGAAACTGTGTGTTATATTGCTAATAAAAAAACCTATCAGTGCCTCTTAAAACTGTATTTGCAATTTAGGGGTGAGAGAAGCATGATGCCATACATTTCAGCAGAGCTTTTAAAAATTTGCTGGGTCATCTTGCTTCTTTGTCTTAAACCATTTCTACTTTTGGCTGTCAACGCTGTTTTCCAGGAGTCTGCACCTGCCAAACAATGCTTTATGAGTCCAGGCATTTTAAAGGGATTCTGTTCTGTTTCATACAGACCTTGATTAACAAAGGCCTTTGTGGTTGAAGAGCTGTGCTGTACAAAGACCACAAATGAATAAATATTTAAAGTTAGATTTCATATGTAAATATGGATGCTTCAGATTTGTTAAGCTCAGTTAATTTTCTTTCACTCTGATTACCCTTTCTGCTAAAATAACAAACATCCCATAGGGGTTGCTTTGTAGCCATCTCCCAGGATTGCTGAACACGAACAAAATGGGAAGAAACATGTGCTCCCAGTCTCCCAAGATGTGAGCCCAAACCACTCAGGTCACAATACTAAGGAGGCTAAACAAGGGGATACACTTTTGGGGATGGTGTATAAAAATGAACCAAATCATTTCTCAGGCAGCATTGAGTGGAACATAGGGCCCAGAAGCATTATCAGGATGGATTGCCACCCCAAGAATCTCTCATGTTAAATTCAACACTAGAGATGGGCACGACTTGAAAAAAAAATTTTTCGAGTTGTCGTTATCGGCCCAGTCCCATTTCGGGTTTTCCGGTTTTCGCAAAAATTCGCAAAAATTAGTCGGTTTCGTTTTTTTCGTTTTTTCTTTGTCGTTAGTATTTGGTTTTTTGGGGGGGGAGCGGGCTCCTGAGGCACCTCTGTGGGGTGGGTGCCTCCTCTGGCCCCTATAAAGGGAAATGGGCTCCTGGAGGCACCCGTGGGTGCCTCCTGCCACTAGGAAGGGGAAGCAGGCTCCAAGAAGACCCTCTACATGGGCGTCTCCCTTCCTCACCTGCTGCTGCTGCAAAATGCTATGCAATAGCCATATGGATATTGCATAACATAATGTGCAACGTGAGCCCAGTGTGAGAGTGATGGGGTAAATACCTTCCCTGCACAAGGTTTCCCGCACCACCATGTCTCACACAGAAGGGGGAATTGTACTTGCTGCGTGTATGCAATGCAAACAAGTAGATCTGCTTTAGGGGGCTTAGTGCAAGAGCTAGGGTTAGGCTAGTGACGGGTAAGGTTACGGGGGGCTAGTGGTTGCACCTCTGGTGCCTCTCCTGACCCACTAAGAAACAGTCTGTACGTATGGGTACGGAGTCAAGGGTTAGGGTTAGGGCTAGGGCGGGTTTTAGGGGCTTTTTGGCACATCCAGAAGTCTCCATGGCCAAGTGGCCATGCGACTGGGGATGGCTCCAAAAATTTCATGGTTGTCCACCCCACATGCTGGCCACTTGGCCACCCATCATTGCGCAGGTGTAAATAAAAAAAAAATAAAATAAAATAAATGGAGGACAGGGGAGGAGAGGAAGACATTTTTTTGCAAAAAAAAACCCACGCTACTTTTAAAAATCCGCAGTTTATAAATTTTCGCGTGTTTCTGTTGTGCTTGTTTTGTTTTTGGACCACGATTTCAAAAACAATAATTGCGTTCGCCGCCCCATTTTGGATCCCCCGCCCGCACCGCATGGCAATGGCGATGGCGACATCGCGAGTCCCGGCTGCCCAGGACGGGGGGAGGGGGGAAACCCCCCCCCTCCAGAAACCACCCCTCCGGTAGTGCCCTGCCCCCCTTAGCCCAAGCAGGCATTTTTCCGCCTGCTTTTTTGGCCCGGGAATGGGTGGGGAGAGTTTAAAAGTTTTTTCCTGTGCCGTCCGTGCCGCTTGCTTGCGCTTTAATTTGCGGCGGCCGGCGGCGAGACTGGGCTTTTTTGCTGGCTGCGAGCCTGCGGCGATCCCACCAGACAGCCCAGGACGGGGATGAGGGGGAGGCCGGGGACCTCCAGAAACAACCCCTCTGGAGGTGCCCTGGGGCACGGCAGGGCTTTTTCCCCGCCTGCTTTTTGGCCGGGAACCGGGTTTTTTTAAACTTTTAAAAACTTTTTTTCTGTGCCGGGGTGGCATCGCGCGATTTTCGCGATGAAAGGGAACGAGCACGACAAATCAGCCCAAAAATTTGGGTTCGTTCTTTCGGTTCGAGCTCGAAGTCTGGGGGAGTAATTCCCTTACCGTTTCCGTAGAGTAAGGGAACCGAGTAACGGAAACGGAAACGGAAAAATACCGCTAAGTTCGTGCCCATCCCCTATTCAACACTCACCTATTGGGGACTTGAATAGTGAGACTTGCTGACAACTTGTACAAAAATTTCACTGGTGACTCCCAAATTGGACTGACTTGGGGTTGTTGTTTTCCCAACAACCTTAGGCTCAACCCCATGACTTGGAATCCACTCACCCCTACTTTTTTTCGGGTGGGGGTGCTTCTTTAAATAGGAACTCAGACTTGGACTTAGGACCAAAGGGCCCCGGACTTGGGACCTGATACCAAAGATTTGAATTTGGGATTGGACTCAAAGACCTTGCCAACATCCTTTCATAAAGTAGGCAAAGCAGGAAAGGGGTAAGGAAAAAATGAAGGAAGATGTTAATTTGATGGGAATGGAGGAGGAGGAGGTGGTGGCGGCGGCGGCAAATGCTTTATGACTTACAAAAGTTTCCACCTTTATATTTTCTCTTTAAAGTCCATTGACTAAATCATCAAGTCTATGACCACAATAGCATTAACTTCAATCCAGCAAAACAGGAAGGGCGGATGATGACAAAAAGGATAGGACTATAGGCCCTGTGTGTACCTTTAAGAAGGAATCCAAGTAAACTATCATTGCCCTTTAAAATTCCCCTTTTGCATTTCTAGTTACTACCCTAGGGAACAGACAGGAGCATTTCTCCTTTGGGGGAAAAAAGAGGAACAAAAAAATAAAAATAAAAAAAGTAACCCACTCTGAAAACTGACATTAATGTCCTTCTCTCCTGCTTAACTATTACCATGACCTGGCTTGCATTTTTTTCCCTTTGAGCTATACAGTAATCCCCCCCGTATTGTGGGGGTTAGAGACCCAACACAACCCACTATAAGGGAAAATCTGCAATATTTGGATGCTGGGAGGGTTCAGGACTGGGGTCCTACTGGGGGCCCCCTACACTTACCTGAAGCCCGGCGCTGCCCCAAACAGGCCTCCAACAGGCTTCCTTGTTCTGTTGGTGTTAAAATATATAACCCTGTTATGACAAACAGGGATTATAATGTTCAAGGAAAATATATAAACCACTAGCAAGGATTAGCAGCATTGTGGAAGAATAAATGCACAGTGATTAAAGGAGCTAAGAGACAAATGAACAAGGGAATAAAGCTTAGTACAAAACATATATTACACATATTCACGTGACCAAAAAGTAAAAAACAATAACAAATATACAAAACAAAGCATAAGAAAGATACAACAGAACATGGAAAATCTGCTTCTCACCTTAGGCAGTCCCAATTTAAAATTGGCTTGCTTTATACCTTTATACACAAAGCATATGGTGAAGCCGATCACACACTACATGGGATGAGGTGATTAAGCTATACCACCTGTGCCCTTTAAACATCCGGACCTTCCAGTATTGATTATTCCTTACACCTGTGTCCTAGACCTAATACACATTTATCTAGCTCATGACATGACACAATTTATAGAATCCATTTTGTAATCTGTTAAATATATATTACAGACATTTTGTCAAAACTAGATTCCTCGAGAGCTGGAGGCCCCAGAAGTGATTTCTAGTGATCCAGAAGTCACTTCCGTTTTTTCAGAAGTGACTTCTGGTTCACCAGAAATCACTTCTGGGGCCTCCAACAGCCCGGAAGCCCACCGGAGGCCCATTCAGGAAGCACCAGGCCTGGGTAGTGCAAGAGGCCCTAGATAGATAGATAGATAGAATAGATAGATAGATAGATAGATAGATAGATAGATAGATAGATAGATGGATAGATAGATAGATATAGAGATATAGCTTGTATGCCGCCCACTACTCAAAAGTCTCTGGGGCTCACAATCAAAATAGACAATTAAAACATCAAAATTACAATAAAATTAGAACAATAAAATGTGTAAATACAATAAATACAATACATTAAAAGCACAACACTAAAAATATACTGGACCGCAGTATATGAACCGTGAAACAGCGAAGGATGGCTGTATTATCAAGGAGTTTTGGGGAGGAATTGACTGGAGTGCCACCAAAAGGCCAAAGTGCAAGTCAACCACAATCTTCAGGAGCCCATCCCTAGTAACTAGACATGGGCACGACCAGAAAAAAAATGATGTTTCGAGTTTTTTGTTTGTCGGAACGGGTTCATTTCGGGGCGTTTCCGTTTGTTGCGAAGTTTTTCAAAAATTTGTCGTTTCCGTTTGTCGTTTGTCATTTGTCCTTTCCACCGCAATTAGCGCGATTTGACTTCCCAGAGCATAGGGGCGTCCCACAATCAGGGCCGGCACTAGGAGTTTTTGCGCCCTAGGTGGCGGTGGGGCAGGGGCGGGCGAGCGGGCAGGCGGCAGGCGTGGATGGGCGAGGGGGTTTGGGCAGGCGGCGGCGCGGGCCGCAGGCGGGTGGCGGCGTGGGCGGACGGGCGAGTGGGCAGTTAGGATATCACTTAGGATAGAGGTTCTGTTCTTGGCTTGCACCCCAAATGTGTGTGTGTGCGCGCAAATTAAAGTTGGGAAAATAGAAAATAAATGGTAGTATATAATATATTTTTAAAATAAATCCACACCTCCCACTCCCAGTCGAACCTCCCCCTTTATCCAATATCAGAAAAAAATCCTCACAAACTGCCAGATAATAAATTAATAATAAACTGCTATTCCCTTCAGCAGACAAAGCTGCAGGGAATCAAAGAAATTATTTTCTAAATTCAATTCCCTCCCTGCCTGCCTAACTTAAATCCTAAAGCCTCCAGCCTCCCTCCTCAATCTCGATCGGATCACACCAGCACCAGCAGCCAGCCCTTCTCCCTCACCCACATCCATCCACCCCACTGCGATTTTCTGGAAGGTGCCTCAGTTTTTTACACCCTCTGAGACATCCAAAATTGTCAGTCAAAAAACGGGCGATGCCATTGGTGGAATGCTTCAAAAAAATTGCATGGTCCCATCCCATGCCCAGCACAAATGGCATGTCTAAAAAAATTAAAAATAAAATAAAATAAAATAAAATCAATACGATTTTTTTATTTCTATAAAAAAGCCTCTGCTGCTACTATTATAATTCAGGCTTTTAAAATAAATAAATTTCACATGTTTCTGTGGTGATTTGGTGTGTTTTTTTACCACGATTTCAAAAGAAAAATTGTGGTCGCCATTTTGGATCCACCCCACCGCATGGCATGGTGAGACGACGAGGATGAACCCCCCCCCAGCCTGGTGCAAGCAGCCCAGGACAGGAGAAGAGGGGGGAGGCCAGGGACCCCCCAGAAACCACCCCTCTGGTAGGTGGCAAAGCCCCAGGCAGGCATATTTCGCCTGCTTTTTGGCCGGGAGTCGGGTTTTTTTTTAAAAAACTTTTAAAAAACTTTTTCTGTGCTTCGCATTGCGCGATCCCCCGCGATGCCACAAACGGAAACAAAAAACCCGACCAATTTTTCTTTTTTTTGGTTCGAGTTTGAGTTCTAACAGCTTAATTATCGTTACCGTTTCCGTTATGTAACGGAAACGATAACCGAAAACGGAAACGACGATTTCGCCCGCGTCGTGCCCATGTCTACTAGTAACACAGAACCATGCTTTGACTGTTGGGTGAAAGGGCATACATTTACACATGTGCAAATGTATATTTTTTAGAATACTTGACCCAGAAATACATGAACATTTTTGTGTGAAGGTGGAAAAAACCAAACTCGAAATCTGATGCACATTCAAGTTGGAATGAGGTTTTAGGTAGAAATCAGAGAACTTGATAGGCAAAATGAGGCATCATATTTCTCAGTACTTCCTCCCATTAAAAATAAATCATGGAAGCAAAACCTCGAAGGCCGTTTACTTCACGAAGTACTTCTCTTCGCAGCGTGATTGCCTTCGCTGTGAATCCGAAGGCGGTCACGTGGTGGTCACGTGGTCTCCATTCGCCCCCACCCCTCTTTCTCTGTCCTCACCATGCGAAATTTTAGGATCGAATCCATTACTACCTCACGTGCTCCCTTCGCATTCGAAGCTTATACTTGCAACGTCCGGTTTCTGCTTTCTTTTATTTTTTAAAAAAATTACCACGCGTATCGATGCATCAATACCCGGCTGTCATTTGCGGTCAGAGGACTTGTGGGCGGCCATCGTGTTTCCCTGAAGCAGAGCTGCTGGGTTGGTTTTTTTTGGGGGGGGGCGGGGCGGGAGGGGCTTCTCTCAGCTTCATCGCCCTGTGTGCCCCGCCGCCGCTCTCTGGGTGGGCGCGCGCGGGGTGTCTTGCAGCGGCGGCACCGACACCCCCTCCCCCTCCCTCTGCGCAGGCCCTTCGCCATCCCTTGCCAGCGGAGGGGCTCTGCTCACGTCACCCGGGACGCTTGCCCCCCTCTGTTGCCCCTGCCCCGTGTACAGAAGGCAAGATCAAAAGAACGGTTAACCGAAATATCTATGCATCGGCATTTCGGAGAAAAAGTAAGTTAAAAAAAATATATACTTTTTAACGGGCCACACGTGAATTTGGATGCGAAGCGGGATGCGAAGCGAGGGAGATTCCCGGCCTCCGGCAGGGAATCTCTTGCCCCCGCTTGGAGCACGGGTTAGGGGGCGTGGTCGGGTGGCGCCGAATCCAAAGAGGAGGAGCGTGCGGACAGAAGCGGCCGATTCGCACGGAAATTACGGCTCGCCGCGCAGCGAGAGGTTCATGAAGTAACGGCCTTAGAGAGAAAGGTTTTTGTTCTTGTGCCTCGTGCGCAGTGGTTAAATGCCTGTACTGTAGCTAAAACTGTGCTCATGACCTGGGGTTCAATCCCAGGGAGCAGGTTCATGGTTGACTCAACCTTCCATCCTTCCAAGGATGGAATGAGTGCCCAGCTTGCCTGGGAGGGGGGCAATGTGTAGCCTGCATACTGTAATTAAAAACTGTAAACCGGCCAAGACTACTTGAAGTGGGATGGGATGGTATATAATAGAACACTTGGCTTTGCTTTGCCATGATGTGCATGCATATGTTTTTATTTTATTCATCGGTACCACACATTATCCATTCTTTAGAGCCCCATTCAGGTGTTACAGAATTTAGTTTTCAGACTTATAAAAGATACCCTAGTCCTCATCCTCTGTTTATCACTTTCTTCATTCAGCAACCAAGGGGAGAGATTGCTGCCAGAAGGGAGGCTCTTCACGTGAACAAAAACTCTGCTCGTGGCTGTCATTGCTTTTTTTCCCTCATAAAGACCAGCAATCTGAATGGCACATGTTCTCACTTGCAGGGAGAGCCTCCTTTGATTATATGTAGTTTAGCTTTAGGATAGCAAGGCATAGCTGTGACTGATGCCCGGGGACCAGAAGGACACAGCCGTGATTTCTCATTCAATACTACATTCAGTTTCCATACATATATATGGTCTAAATTCTGTACCAGTTCAAATGACACCTGGCAGCAATTTCATATTTCATCTCTTTCTGACTAGTATCCATCATCCGAGGAACAGCTGCCATCTTAATTGTGTGCAGCATGGTTTTCACACAAGTGTGTGTGCACAGCTATTCAAAGGCACAGTCATACCCATGGTGTTTTAAGACTCTCATATAATTTGGAGACAGGTCCTTGGCTTTCATCCTCTTTTTGGTGTAAAAATCCTTCCTTTTGAATCTTTGCCTTTTTGAAAATTCCCATAAAGTCTTTTTATGACAGAGGTTCTCACATTCTTTACAGTACAAGCTCCAAATGAAAGACCTGCATGTCAAGACACTATCACCACAATATTAAACACCCATTGACTTTCTTACCAACTGAGTTCTAAATCTGAATTTGATGTCTATATTTTGATGTCTATGATTTGATGCTGAAACTGTTGACTGCAAAGTCAGCACCTTGGTGGTTCAAATCCTGGTCTACACAGTGAGTGAACTCTCGCTCTTAACCCAAGTCTCCTGCCAGTTCCAAAGCATGCAAATGCAAGTAGATAAATAGGTACTGCCATAAAAATGGGAAGATAAACAGTGTTCCGTGTGAAGAAATGTGTTCAGCCATGCCACCACACAGACTTGCACAACACTGGCTCTTTTGCTTGGAAACAGAGATGAACACTGCCCCTAGAGTCATACATTGACTAGCATGCATGTGCAGGGGAAATCTTTACTCTACCTCTTATAAACACTTACCATGTTAAATCTCTTTGCCTGTCTCTTCTATATATACTCTCTCATACACTTTCTGCTACCCAATGTCCCTCCCCATGCTACAGTTCATTTCAGTTGTACAACCATGTTCTGACTCTGTAAACAAGACAGAATTTTCAATGTTTTTTTCCCCAAGACATGTCAAACCTGTCCCATTTTCAAAGGCAGTTCATTCAGTAGTCTTCTTGTCAAGAAGTTTCTTGTTTCCATGTACCTCTCATGCTGCCACATTACAGCTGTACTGCCTCATTGCCCAATTCTACGTAAAGGTCAGTCAGCATTTTCATTAAAAAATCCCATTATTTTCTGTAACTCCACAAGCTGAAATTGCATTGAGCCACTACTTGCACCAAGCTACTAACCCAGTTTGTTGC
>JAWVWN010000036.1:0-38797 GCA_037367305.1 Phrynocephalus vlangalii
CCCGAGAGAGGGGGCAGGAAGGAGGCGGGGCGGGGGAGCGAGCGTGTCACGGGCAGACGAAGAGCTTCTCAGGAGCCAAAGTCGGCGCTGGGGGGTCGGCTCCCCACACGGCCGCCCCCCTGTGGGCAAAAGAGGGCCCCTTCCTGGCCAGAAACTGCAGGGGGGGGCGCCCGACCTCTGCGCTTGGAAGAGTGTATGGGCGAGCCCCTCCCCCCACTCGACCCCCACCTCCCCGATTGAGGTGGTGCGGATGACAAAGAAAAGCGTAAAAGGGTGGCCCCTGCTCCGACATGTTTCAGATACGGGACCCTCCCGGGGGTTTTTTTTCCCGAAATTTTGAAGCCATGGGAAGAAGAAGAAAAAAATTTGATGAAAAAAAATTTTTTAAAAATTGGGGGGGGGGGGGGCCCAAAAAGGGGATCCCTAGGGGGCAAAAAACCTGCAGGCCCTGTATGTCTAAAACAAAAACCTTTAGGGTTAATAAGGTTGCAAAGAGCCTTTGGGAATAGAATAAAGGGAGGTAATTCCATTTTCCCACACCACCCCCCCAAAGTAATGGTCAAAAGCCTTTGGACAACCCATAGCGGATTTTGGAATAAATCTCCTGATTTTTCCTATGACAGTATTCATGGGTTGATTTTTAAAGTTTGTCAGGGGCCATTTGTGTAGGCAACCCCCCAAAGTTTCAAAAAATATTTTTCCAAAACTACCCCCCAGGAATTCCCTGGCCCGTAGGGTTCGAAAAAGTCCCGTGTCTTATCTTTTTCTTTGCAAAACTGTTTATATACACCCTATTGCTTAAAATTTTTTTGGGTTTTCACAATTTTTTTGGAAAAACTGAAGGGGTTTGGGTGCAGTAGCGTTTTAAAACCCCCATTGGGGGTCCTCCTGGCCTGCAAAAAATTTTTTAAACCCCTTTTCATTTATTAAATCAGAAAAAAGCCACACTTAAAAAAATTTGCAAAGCCTCGTTAGTTAGTTGGCTATGTTCTGAATTGTACAACCCAGTTATTTAAAAATTTCTCTCCCCGGCCCAAATCCCCCCCCTCCACTGCTTGCACCGGGCAATGTAAAGCCCGTAAAATGCACCGAAAGAAAGGCGGGCCCGGGATTTTTTTCCACACAGCGACACGCAAGCTACAGCCGAGCCCCCTCATAGCTGAAAATACCACACATGTTAGCTTACCCGCAATGGCAGGAAATTATGTAGGGTTATGTAGGTGATGGAAAAAGTATTACTGTAATAATAAATAAAGGTGGTTGGTGGGAAAGTCAACCACCGGCTTCATCGGGCCCCCCAGTCTGTACCGAAAAAACTTTCCCGTCTCTTTTTGGGGATTGCCTGCGGCAGGTACCCCAACCCCGCCGGACTGCAACATGTGGTGACCCCGACTTTTTCTTGGGGCACAGGAAAAACCCCCCCCTTTTGGGTTTTCCCCCTTTTCAGCCCCACCAGGTGAGCTTCTCCCTTTCCCTTAAGCCCGGGTTAACCAAAATAAACCCCTGGGCTCTAGTTGGCCCCCCCGCAGCGTATGTGACGAACCTAAATGATAACAAAAAAGGGGCTTCCTTTCAAAAAATGATGTCGTTAAAATTGGGATTAGCAAACCCCACGTTTTCCCCCGGGCCCAGAAAGGGACCTTTTTTCCCTTTCAAAACTGGGGGAAATTGGGAAATTTTTTAAGGCCATCAGAAAGTCCCCTTTATTTTTCCTGGGCAAAGTTGCGCCGCATTGAGGGGATCACCCGGCTAATTTTTTTTGCCAGCGCTCCCATTTCCCCTTCCACAAATTTTTGCCTGTCTCCCCGGGATTTTTCCCCGGCCCGCCACGGCACCCCGGATTTGACAAAAGGGGCCCCCCTTTTTTAAAAAAAGCGGGGGCCCAAGCGGAGGGGTCCAAAAAATTTACCCTCACCCCCTTCCCCCACGTAGCTGCTTCTGTGGTTGAAAAACCACCCCCACTGGTCCCTTTCTGAGGCAACTCCCCGTATTGCTCCCTGTTTCAGAAGTAAAGCTAAAAACCCGTTTTTTTGCTACCCCTGTTAGGCATTTCCCGTGTTAAATGGGGGGTGGGGCCCAAAAATTTTAGCCAGTTGATATGAAAATGGAAACTTAATGGGAAAAAGTAAAAAAAGAAGGGGTTGCTTCCCATAAAGAATCTTTTACACACTATTGTAATGGTTTACTCCCCTATTTGGGTTGAGTGGGCAGTGTTACTCCGCGGGGTATCAAATTTGGGCTAAAAAATTTTGAGATTTGGCTGCCATTGGCGCCCCCAATAAGCAAGTCATCGATGCTTTTTCCTTGGAAGGTGCAGAGACCCCCCAACCTATTCTACAGAGCTATGGGCACGGCGATATCCCCCCTTACAAACAGCGCCCCTGATGATCAGTTTTAAGAGAAGTTGGAAATCGGCTTTAAGGCTTTGTTCGGGTCCCACCGGGAAAGATCGGGAGCTTTCACCCATCAGGCAGGGGGCAAAGGAAGTTTAGAAACCCTTTTCACCGTTTCTTTGCAGCTAAAGGGGAAATTAGAATTGGAACGCGCTCTTTGAATAGGGAAATTGGTTTTAAAAATGCTAATGCAGATTCGGGGGTATGACCCCCATTTTAAAAAGGGAAAAGAACCCCCTTTCTGAGATGCCGTACTGTAAAAAAAGTAGGCCCCCTTGGCATAAGCTTCGGTGATTCGCGCAGCGGAGTTAGAGCAATTAACAATTAAACCTTCCCCGCGGCCCCCCGGGGGGCCCCCAAAATGCAGGGGGGTCGAACAGGGGAAAACCCCTCTCGTGCTTTGCTGCACTTCGTCATTTCCAAACGGTTTACATTCTTTTCCGGGATAAATAAGCTTAAATCCCCCATTGGCTTTCAATGGATTGGGGGCTTCTCTGGAATTTTCTTTTTAAAACCCTCCAAGGATCCACCCTCACCTTTTGCTACAATTCCTTGGGCTATTGTTTTAACGACCTTCCTTTTTCCCAGATGCCCCCCCAAACTTCAAAAAGGCACTAAAAAAAAAAGAGTTCTCACGTATCAACCAGAATGGGGATTATCCGGTTTTTTGCCCACCAATGCTTGCTTGAGTGTGGAACTTGCGCAGTGATTTTCCTTTAACTTTTTTTGACCTCCCTTTAATCCATTTTTTAAAACGTAGTTTTGCCTTTTTTTCGTTTCCTGATGTCAAGTCTAATGTCTTTTTTCCTTTTTTGCGGAAGTCTTTAACCCAAAGGTCCTTTTTTGCTGACGTGTTTTAAAAAAAAAAGGAAGGAAGGGGGGGTTCCTCCAGCGTTACCCGTTGTTATTTCTAAGGTTTTTTATTTTATTAACTTTGGTTTTTCAAAGATTCCTCAACCTTTTTGAGTTTTTTCAGTTCAAAGCAGTTGGTTCCCCCTTGGAGATTGGCATAAGCACTAACCCACCGAACCTCCCCGCTGAATTAAATTAGCGCGGGTTTTCCTTTTTTTTCTTTGGGGACAACAAAAAATTTTGAGCCCTAACAAAAAAATCAGTAATTAGCTTCTAGTCATTTTTACCACACCTCTTAGTGGAGTGCTCCAAAAACAACACCAAAAATTAAAACCTTTTTGAGGGAATTAAAACAATAGCCCCCCAACTTTCCTTTTGGAAAAAAATTTTTTTCTTCCCTTTTTGGAATGGACCCTATTTGTCCTTTATACTCCAAAAGGTTTTCTGTAGTAATGGATCATTTAAAGGTCTGTTTTGTGTTAGTTTTTGTTTTTTTTCAAAAGATCCCCCCCCATTGCCACTTTTTCCGGTTCAAGAGTAGACAAACCGCAGCGCCCCTTTCGGTTCCCTGTCAAAATACTTCCCGTCAGCCTTAATCCTAGAAGCTTTCGGGCCCACACCCCAAGACCCTAATTTTATGCTGTTTATGACCTACTGCTTTGTCTTTCCCCCCCGTTAATTTCCCAAAACAAAAAAAACTAATAATTTGAAAGGGGACATGTGGGGGTGCCTCCCCTGGGTTGAAAAATTATTAGCCCCCTTTTCTTATGTTAAAAACCAAAAAGCCTACACTTAGCAAATATAGCAAAGCCCCCCTTGTTAGTATGCAGAAAGTTCGTAATTGCCCCCAATGTTAAATGTAACCCGCTTGCTGGCCCAATACCACGCTCCACTGCTTCCCTGGCAATTACAAGCCCGTAAAGTAACACCGATAAGATGGGGCAGGGGCGGGATGATTATTCCCCAAGCGGAACACGCAAAATACAGGCGAGCCCAACTAGATACAAGTACCCCAAAACTGATTAGTTTTGTGACACTGCGCAGGGAAAAGTTATGTGGGGTTTCAGAGGGAGGGGAAAGTATTACTTTTAATGAATAAAAAAAGGGCCCCGGGTTTGGGTTTGCCGAAAAGGTCGACCACCTGGCTTTATCGGGCCCCTCCCAGACGTACCGAAAAAATTTTTCCCCTTTCCTTTTTTGGGGAAATTCCTCCCTGGGGGCTACACCCAAAACCCGCCCCCGGGTGAAAAATTGCCCCCGGGGTTCCCCAGGGGATCGGGTTTTTTTAAAAGGCAGGGAGGGGGTCACAAAAGTTGGTCACAAACTGTAATGAAAACAAAACCACAAAACCACAATTTCCCAACTGAAAGTTGCCTAGACCCAAAAGCACTTCCATTTTCCCCGATTTCGGAAGCAAAAGGCAGGGGGGGCCCCGGGGGTTTGAAATTTGGTTGGGAGCCATCGGGGAAATCCCAGGGGTGTGGCCCCTGGGTGGGGAAAATAAAACCACCCAGTTTTCCTGCCAAGAAAATCCATGGACAGGGGGTCAAAAGGGGTCAATCACAACGTTTTGACGAAAAATGCAGAACCCCACACGCACAAAAAACAAATTAAATGGTTGGTTATCTGGCTGGGAGCTAAATTTGTTCCCCCCGTTCTGGGGAAAGAAAAGGGGGAAGTAGTGGGGAAAAAGGGGGCCCCTTCAAAGGGGCAAAAAAAACCCTCAAACCCAAAGGCCCCCCCTTTTCCGGGGAAATCCCCCCCTTCCAAGCCCTCCCCCTTACCGGGGAATTCCTTCCGCCCCGCCCCCTTCCCCCAAAGGGAAACCCTTTTTGGGTTTACCGGGGGAAGTGACCCCCCTTTTCCCGGGCCGCCCCCCAGGGGGGGCCCTTCCCCCCCCCCCCGAACGTAAAAGGGGTCCCCCCCCCCACCCTCGGGCATCCCCCGGGCACCTTTTCCCCTTTGGGCGCTCCGTGGCTATGGCCCCCCTGGGCCTTCTTGTGGTGTGCGCATGAAAAAGGGGCCCTTTAAAAAAAGGGGGGGGGCGTGTTCGCTTTCCCCGCCGCCCCCTTTTTTTCCGTTTTTTCCAAAAACCCGACCCCCCAAGGGCCCCCCCCGTCCCGTTTATGGGGAAAAAGATCGTTTTCAAGAAAAGGGGGGGTTTTTCCCCTCCAGCTTCCCAAAAAGACCCCCCGGACTCACCGCCAAAGCAGAGAGGGGGGGACCCCCCCAAAGCCCAAACCCCCCCGGCCTCCCCAAAAACCTGGACCCCGAAGATGAGAGGCCGGTTAAAAACCGAAAAGGGCGAAACCCCCAAAAACCCCAGGGCCATGGGATTTTCCATCCCCCTTCCCCCTAAACACCCCTTCCGGAACCCCGCTTCCCCCCCAAAAAAGCCCCCAAGCCTCCCTTTTCCCCCTTAAAAACCCTTTTTGGGGGTCCATTTTTGGGGGGTGTTTGTCCTTTTGGAGTAAGACGGGAGGGCAGAAACCAAAAAAAAATTTTGGGGGGAGTAAATTGCTCAGAGGGTTCCAAACCCTGGGCCTCTAAGGACCAAAAGGGGTTTTTTGGCTTCTGCAGATGGGGGTTTTTATGAAGGTTCGGGGCCAGGGGGTTTTTTTTCTTTAAATTGTTTATAACTCTCGTTGGGGTTTTGGGGGGGGGCCCCCCCAAAATTTTTAAAAAACAAAGGGAGGTTTTTAATGCTCCCCAAACAGGACACTCGGCTGGAAAAAAAGAATCTCCCGAGAAGTCTTGCAGGGAAAAAAAAAAAAAATTTCTGGCCAAAAAAGGGTTTAACATTTATTTTAGAATATAACAGTTTTTTTCAATAAGTCTTTCTTTTAGTTTAAAATTAGAAAATCCTTTTTCCCGGGTCCTATTTTTTAAAAAATTTTTAAAACCACTTTAAAAAAGTTGGTAAGTTTTAAATTTTAAAAAATTCCACCCTTTTATTCTTTTGTAAAAAAATTTTTAAATTTTCCCCCCCTTTTAATCGGGTTTTTCTTATGTCGGGGGGCTGCAAAGGCCACCAGGGGGATGTTCAAAAAAATATATATTATCCCCCCGGATTCTGTGGGAAATTTTTTGGGGGGTTTTACCCCTTTTTTTTATGGGGAAAAAAAGCGCATCAAATCTTTAGGGTAAAGGTGTTTCTCGAGGGTTTTTCGATCAGGATGCCTTTTACCCCAAAGCCCGCCCAAAACTTTTTAAAAAAAAAAAGGGGAATTTTTGTCTCAGGAGTCTTGCCAATAAAAAGGCGGTTTTGGTAGATACAGCAATTTTCAAGTACAACGGGGGCTACAATTACAATTAAAAAATTGTTTTTTTTACTAAATACCCTTTGGCGGGGCTCTCAAAGAAAAGACGGGGGGGGGTGCCAAAGCTTTAGCCCCATTTAAAAAAACCCCATAAAAAACCCGAAATTTCAAAAAAAGGGGGTTTTTGGGTTTTCCCTAAAAAAGCCTGAACCCGTTAAAGAAACATGGGATACCCCAAATTTTTGTCCCCAATAAGAGGTCAAGGCTGGTGTTGTGGGAAAAGGGGGAACAAATTTTTTAAAAAAGAAAATTTGGGGGGATTTCCAGCCAATAATACGTACAAATATAGGGGGTGTATTTCCTCGCTCCCAAAAGCTTAAAACCCCGCGGGACGAAAAATTTTAAGGCTACCCCCAAAATTGCCCCCCCACAACTCTTTGGCCATCGGAAAAAAAACTAGGGCCTCTGTTTAAAAAAAAGGGGGGGCCGATGTTCAAAAAAAGGAGACCAGTCAGGGTTTTTAAAAATAAAGGGGGTTTCGAAAAAGGGGTTTTTAACAAAATTTTTCCACAAAGATATTTATAGGGGGATCGGGTTTTCAAAAAAAAGCAAAGGCCCCCCCTTTTCCCTTTAAAAAAACCGGGGGGGAAAAAATTTGGGGGGCTTTTTATCCCAAGAACTTTCAAAAAATGAACCCCCCCCAGAAGCCCGGGGGGTATTAAAAATTAAAAAGGGGATTCCCCAAAAAAGGGGGCCGGGGTCAAAAAAACTTCCTTATGAAAGGGAAAAAAGGGTTGGGGCCCCGAAGTTAACAGTTGGGTGGGGGGCCCCAAAAATTTTTGACCCGATAAAAAGAGTTGGAAAAGGGAAAACGGTTTTAAATCCCCACCCCCAGCAAAATTTAAAGGGAAAAATTTTCCCCAAAATACAAAAGCAATTTTTTCAAAAACTGCTACCAAAACCCAGAAAAGCGGTGCGGGGGGTTGGTCTGGTGAATTTTAAATCCCCCCGGGGAAACGGTACACACTGACTAAAAACCAAAATTTTTTCATTTTTCAGGAGCAAATAAAAGGGGGGTTTTACTACAAAAAAGGGGGTTTTTACAAAAGCTTTTTAACGTTTTGGAGAAAGAAACAATAAAAAGACCAAGCCCCAAAAACTTTTTTCTACGGGCCCTTAAAAAGGGGAAAATTAGATTCATAGGGGAAAACACATAAAAAATTTTTCCCCCCACGGGGGGGTTGGCCCCCCTTTTGGGGCCTTCCCCCAGTTCCTTCGATAAAAAAGACCCCCTGCAAAACTTTTCCCGGGGGGGTCAGCGCAAGTACCAAAAAGGGGTTTCATAGACACCAAATTGTTGGGAAACAGGGTCCGACCCCCCTTCTGCAAACCCCCAAAAAGGGGGGAAACTTTGAAGGTCACCTAAATTAGAAAGCCGCTTATATGTTAAAGGGAAAAAGAGCCACCCTAAAAAAATAAGCATTGAAAAAACCGACCAAACCAAAACGTGCCATTAAAAGGGGGAAATTGTCGGGGGTTACACGTTAAAACCCCCAAAGGGGGTTTTTTTTAGAGCGGCAAAAAGAAGCCGGGCCCCAAAAAAATTTTTTCGTTAAAGAAGGGGAAAATTTTGATCCCTTTTGGGCCTTTCTCAAAGCCCAGGGGCCGGGGTCACCCTTTTTTTGGACTGTAAAAATTTTATGGACAAAGGGCGGGGGGCATTTTTTGTGGGCTTTTCGAAGGGCTTTTCCCCCTTTTTTTTGGGGGGGGGTTTTTAGTTTATTAAACCCCTTTAAAAAGCCATGCACAACATAGCTGGAGACGAGGAGTATGTTTTGAAAAAGGTGAAACCCCAAAAAGGTTCGGGGCCCCTGTACCAAAAAGGGAAGGGGGGGATTAAAAAGAAAACATCCCCCAAAAATTTTGGGAAAAACCTCAGCCCCTAAAAAGGGGGGGTACCGGGGTAAAAAATTCAAAGTTTTAGGTCGGAAGGGGAGAGGGGGCCGCAAAACAAAGATACAAAACCGCGGGAAAGAAAATTTTAAAATGGCATTAAATTTATAACTCCTCTGAAGAATGTACCAAACCGAGCGGGTCTTTTTAAAAAACCCAACAAAACCTCGTGGAAAAACAGTATGTTCTTGAAGCCCGCCCTTCACCCAAAACCCTAACACCTGTGGGGAAATTTTTATAAACGGGGGGGAGTGAATTTTTTTTTTAAACCCCAGTCATTGCTTTTTTTTGGGGGTTTTTCCAAAAAAAACAAAAAACAGTGGTTCAAAATGGCTTTTGGCCAAAAGGGGGTTTTGGGCAATTACCCCAAGCCTCGCTTTTTTAAACCAAACTGGTTTTTACCCTCGGGGATGGCTGCATCAGAGTCACAAAGTTATCCCACCAGCCATTTTAAAACTGCTTCTAAAAAACCCCGCCCGATGCCCTTTTTTACAAAAATTTTTCAGGGAGGTGGGTTTTTTAAAAAACCTTTAAAAAAATGGAATCTACAACCCAACACTGGGGGGGGGAAAATGGGGCTTTAAAAACTAGAGCCTCAACAGCGGGTTCCGGGCCGGATCTAAGGGGCCCCTTTTCACAGCATATATTTTTTTCCGGGCAAAAGGGTGTGAAGGTGTAGATGGAAAAACAAACCACCGCACAAGGAAGCGTTCGTTTGATGATGGAATGACAATCAAATAACAGTACAAATTTAAAAAGCCTTTGTTTTTTAAAAAGTTAAAAATAACCCCCCGGGGTGCTCTAGGGCAAAAAAAAGCCTTCTAACCTCTAATCAAAGGATCCTTTTTTAAAGGGGCGGAAAAAGTTTTCGCAAGCGCGGGGGGTTTTGTCGCCCCCAAGAAAAACTTTTTTTGGGGCAACTGCCTAAAAACGGCATTGGGGTTTTTGACAATTTAGGCTTTTACGGTAAAACCCAAAAACCCCCCCCAACTTTAAAAACTACAACGTAAATTTTTTTTAGGTTTTTTAAGTGGGGGATTTTAGCCCCCCCAAACCTCTACCCAAATTTTTTGGACAACCCATGCGAGGAAACATGAAATTTGGGGAAAAACCCCCGGGGGGAAAACTTTTTAAAATTTACATAGGGTTTAAAAAAGTCCGAATTTTTGCGGGGTACACACTTTTGTTTTTGACCTCCCCCCCGATCAGGCCTGCTCTGATCAAAATTTTTTCCTATCAAACGGGAAAACCCCAAGCCGAATCCTTTTTCTGAAACCCCCTTTCCCCAAAACTATTAAAATTTTAATGGGGATTTGACAAAAAATAAAAATTTAAACACAAACAAAACTCCCCTTTTTTTACATTTTGGGGAAAAGAAACACAGTCCCAAAATTTTAAATTTTTTTAAAAAAAAAAAATTTTTGCAGGTGTTTATCCCAGTGATTTTGAAACCCCCGGGGATTATTTCCCAAAACGGCCCGGTGGGGGTGTGGTCAACACCCATCCTCACACACTGGGTGAACACTGGCTGGCTATCTTTTTTTCCAGTACATGGCCCCCCCGGGGGGTTTTTTTTATTATTGGGCACCCCCAAAAAATTCCCCAAAAACCGAAGACAAAAGATTTTTTTTTGAAAGGGAGACCCAAAGAGAAAAACCAAAGGATTATTGCGAAACCCTTACTGCCACCTCGGCAAACGTGTTTCCCTTTTTTTTAAAAGCAAAACAAAAAGGTTTTCTTTCCAAAAAAAAAAAAAGACACGGGGGATTCATGGGAAAATAAAAGGGGATTTAATTTTGGGCAAGAAATTAAAAAATCTTTAAAAACGGTGCCCCCTTTTTAATCCTGTTCGGGGCCCCCCCCGCCACCTTTCAATCCGATGTAATTCTTTTCCTAAATAAAAGGTTTTATACAAAATAACTTTTTTGGGGGTTTTTAAGGGATGTATTAAAAAGGGGGACTATCTTGAAAAAATATTGCAGAGGACACGTTGAAAAAAACCTTTAAAAAAGGGGAAAAAACAAAAATTTTATTTTTTTTTAAGGGAAAACAAGAACGAAAATTTTTTAGTGATTTTGCAGGGTGCTTTTCAAAAATTAAATTACTGCAAACCCAGCTCTAGGGCCCTCTTTAAAAAAAAATTGCAGAGGTACACGTGGAAATTAAAACGACTTTAATTATAGGTAAAATACAGAAATTCATTGTTTTCAAGGTATAGCAAGAATCGTGTGTTTTAGCTGATTTTGCATGGTGCAGTTCTAATAATTAACTTAGCTGCAAACACCAGCTCTAGGGCCCTCTTGAAAAAATATTGAAGAGGTAAACTAGGAAATTAAACGACTTTAATTATAGATAAAATACAGAAACCCATTTTTTTCAAGGTAGAGCAAGAAACGTGTGTATTAGCTGATTCTTGCCTGGTGTTAGCACTGCTGTTTTCCTTGAAATGATTCTCTTAAAAAATACAGAAACTCATTGTTTTTCAGTTACATCAATGAATGTGTGTTTTAGCTGATTCTTGCCTGGTACCAGTGTGGATATTAACCCATCCGCAAACATCAACTCTTGGCCATTGTTACAATATCTCACAGAAACTGTCTGTCAGCAAGGTGCATGTATGAAAAGTTGGCTAGCAGCCCCACCTCATGCCCAAAATGTGTTACAAGCCTGTTATTCTCCAATGCTTGATATTGAGGACAATAAATTCCTTGTATGGC
The DNA here is from genome assembly GCA_037367305.1 of Phrynocephalus vlangalii. Classification (NCBI taxonomy): domain Eukaryota; kingdom Metazoa; phylum Chordata; class Lepidosauria; order Squamata; family Agamidae; genus Phrynocephalus; species Phrynocephalus vlangalii. The sequence goes on from JAWVWN010000036.1 coordinate 11,176, forward strand.
TAGAATTAAATAACAACAACAACTTTATTGATTAGCCGTTCGGGCCATATCAAGTACTAAAACTACGTAAGTCCAGAAAGATACAAAAAATACAAGTTGTGACTGAACAGTTTTCAAAGTTAGGGTGGCCAAAACAAATGTTATCATTCAAGAGTCAGCGTCGCCCCTACAGTAAATGCCAATTTGATCAATATAGGAAGATCTTACTCTGGCTGCCTTACATATGAAATTGGCGACACCATGCACAACCTGCATGTTTGAGCTTTGAAGTAAAAAGGCGAGCTGAAAGTTCACATTCCAATGGGCAATTTTGGCCATCATTTTTGATAAATAAGACTGTCTGAGGGCTGTATATAATTCACAATCAAATAAAATATGGGCAATATCTTCTATAGCGGGGGCGCTGCAGATACATGTTCTCTGTTGGTAGTAGATTTTGAAAACGGCCAAATTTATCATAGATTCCAAGAATTCGAATCTTAATCTTGTTAGGATCTCCTCAAAGAATAAGGTAAACTAATTGTTAGATACTTCTCGCACTTGAATACCAGTTTGTTTTTAGATAGCCAGCTTAGGGCTCTGTTTTTGGAGAGGAGCTCCATATCCTGTTGTGCACTAACATCCAGAGCTCTTTGTTTAAAGGTAATTTTGGCCTTTGACCACTGACAAGCAGGCGCTGGGTTGAGAGCCCAAAATGTGCGATAATGATACCAATTTGTCTGGCCCTGGAATTGGGGGTGACGGAGTTAGCCTGTTCAATTAGACATATCTTGGAAGACTATCAGTACCCATTGACTGGACTTCAACCAGAAGGAAAAAGCTCTAGATACTGTGAGTCTTGAAATAGAACAAATTCCTGTTTCGGCCCTGACTGCATAAGTAGCCGTGTTTTTATCTGACCCAAGTAGAAAATATTACACCCTAAAAGAGTTTTTGAAAGCTGCATAAATGTCTGTGAGTTTATTAAATAAATGCTGTTACACATATCATTCTCTTTTGTATTTTATTGCAATGATTTTTAAAAGTTAGCCAGGTGGTTATCTTGAATTGTATGTCTTGAAAAAAAAAAAATACAGAAACTCATTGTTGCTTGATGGGGCTATTCAAAATATTTACACTGATACCAGCAGATCCTCTAATCAGAGTTTCGCCATCATTACAAGCAGCTCTTGCCCATCGGGCTCTCTAAGCTTCCGAAAGCGCTCGGATTTTCGGGTGCAAAGGATATTTCCCACACTATTTTAACAGGCCTGAAAATAGTAATTATGTAGGGCCTTTGCCCCCGCCAGAAGACTACGGGCTGCAGTACATGATGCCTGCTGAGCAGAAAGCTTTTTTAGAAATGGTATGAAGAGAAATAAATGCAGACATTCGACATGAAAAACGAGATAGCCCATATTGCAAGCAGGATGTACATATCCTGGTGCAGGCTTGTACAAAATATCGCCACGAAATCATGACGCTGACCTTAAAAAAGATTGTGAAAAAAAAAGAAACTGAATATTATGCCATAGACCCCCTCCAATACCTAACTCTGGCCAGCGTGAGCTAGCCATGTACAGGTTCAAATTTATGCCTGAAGATTCCATAGCGATACCACCTGCAGAAATTATCACCACCAGGTCAAAAGATACTCAACACCTGCCATCCAATGGTTGCTGTACCTTAAACATAAAGAAAACCTAGAGATCCAGCATGCCTTAAATGGTGGCGAGGTTCAGGTGGGTCAATATTTTGTTGATGGCTATGCTGTAGTAAATGGTCAGCCAGTCTGTCTGGAATTTCTGGTTGTTTTATCACGGGTGCCCCTCTAGCTACCCTGCAGAGGACTGGAACCCCTTGATTGGTAAAACTTACAGGCAGCTTCATATATGCTACTGAGGAGCGGACAGCAATCCTGAAAAGCATGGGTTATGAAGTGAGATCGTTTGGGAGCATGAGTGGAAAAACATGAAAAAACTGACAAAGAAGTCCAAAACTTCCTTGCCACCGCACAGTTTCCAGAGCCCTTAGAACTGAGGGATGCCCTCTTTGGTGGACGTACAAATGCAGTGTGTTTGTACTACAAGCCGGCGAAGGGAGGAGATTCGTTATTATGATTTCACGTCCCTTTATCCCCATGTACAAAAAAACAGGAGTACCCCCTTGGACATCCGATAATAGTCCCATGAGAACTTTGATTCTCCTACAGATTACTTCGGTTGATAAAAGCCAAAGTTTACCCGCCAAGAGGTCTCTTCTTCCCAGTGTTACCGTCGAGGGTAGGTGGAAAGCTCATGTTTGTGCTGTGCTCTACATGTGCAGAACTCCGCCAGCTAGAACCATGCAATCATTCAGATGATGAGCGGGCTTTAACAGGGACCTGGTGCACTATAGAGATGAATGTTGCTATAGAGAAGGGTACAGGGTTGGAAAAATCTTTGAAGTGTGGCATTTTTTTCAGAGATCGGGTGATTTGTTTTCTGATTATATGAAGACACACCTGCGGCAGAAACAGGAGGCATCAGGTTTTCCCCACTGGTGTGTCACAGAGGCTGATAAAGATAAATATATAGCAGATTACCTCGAAAAAGAGGGGGGGTTGCTTACGCCGCAAAAAATAGAGCCGAACCCAGCAAAGAGGCAGATTGCTAAGTTGTTTTAAACTCACTGTGGGGAAAATTTGGCCAGAGGACAAACCTCCCTAACACAGAGGTAGTAAGGGACCCAGACAGGTTTTTCAATCTCTTGTTCTCAGAAACATTTTCAGTTTCCATGTGTGAGTTTCTTGATGATGATGCGGCCTGCGTAACCTGGAAGCATAACACAGACAGAATGACAACCTCAGGTATGAAAAACCCCTTCATAGCCTGTTTCACAACTGCATATGCCCGTTTGGAACTTTATAAACTGTTGGACCGGCTGCAGGACAGGGTCCTGTACCATGATACAGACTCTGTTATTTTTGTTCACAGGGAGGGCGATTGGAATCCCCCTCTGGGGATTATCTGGGTGACTTAACCAGCGAGATACCAGAGGGGAACACATTACTAGTTTTGTTTCAACAGTCCCTAAGAGATTCGCTTTCACATTGTCGGGGGCAGTGCCTGTGTGAAAGTCAAAGGGATCACACTGAATGTGGCAAACAGTGAGAAAATTAATTTTGACACTCTTCAAGACCTCGTGTTTGCCTATGTTTCAGACAAGAAAGATAACCCTCCTCGTGAAATAGTTGTAGAACAGCCGGGCATTGTGAGAGATAAACGACAGTGGCTCATCCACACTAAAACTTTAAGAAAAACACAAAAAGTAGTGTATGACAAAAGAGTGATTACGGACGGATTTAAAACGGTCCCTTATGGATACTAAGAGGAGCACTCTGTGGAACCATCCTTTTTCAGCCATTCTCGCGGGACCCAGTGGTTGTGGGAAAACCTTCTTTGTAAAAAACATGTTGGAGAATGCGCGTTATGTATTTTCTGAAATGCCTGAGAATGTTGTATGGTGTTACAGTTGCTGGCAGCCTCTGTATAAAGACCTATTGTGTAAATATTCATTTATTAAGTTTGTAGAAGGATTGCCTGAAAACTTTGCTGATAATGTCTTGTTAACCCCCGATAAAATAAACTTCTTAATTATAGACGATCTGATGAATTGTGCTGCTGATAATAAGGAGGTTGAAAAACTCTTCACGCAATATGTGCACCACAGAAATGTGAGTGTGTTTTTTTCTTACACAGAATATTTTTCTGCCGTGGTAAAAGCAACAGAACCATCAGCTTAAATGCTAAATATGGTGCTTTTTAAAAACCCAAGAGATAAATTACAAATTGCTACGTTAGCACGGCAAATGTACCCCCAAAATGTTCCGTTTTTCATGGAGGCTTTTGCAGATGCTACCAAAAAACCCCATGGCTATCTGCTGGTGGATTTAAACCCAAATACCCCTGAGTCTTGCAGACTGAGAACGGGTCTATTCCCACCTGACTGGCCTGCTGTGTATACAGTGAAAAAGAACAAAAAGGGTTCCCGATGATTCTTTTTTATTTATTGGTCACAGCGCCTCTCCCCACCAACATGTCAGCATGTATACGGCGAAATCTTCCCCTCTTAAAAATCCTTATTAAGGCGCCCCTGCGCCAGAGAAAAGCCATTTTATGCGGTGCCTCAGATGATTTGGTAACAGCCATTTCAGAAATTGCTCTGAATACTTTAAAGGGTAATCTTGCCCTAACACCCAAGCAGGTGGGGGTCTTAAGGAAAAAACGTGCTCTGATTAAAAGCCTGGGTAACAAGAGGCTCTCCCTGAAAAGGAGAAAATACATTGTCAAGCAAAACGGAGGTTTTCTGGGCCCCCTGCTAAGCATCGCGGTCCCCCTAATAACGGGTCTTTTAACTAACAAGTAATGGAATATGCTGAAAAATTATATCTAGTGCCCAGCGCTCAGTTAGATCAGCTTCGGGGTGTCCCAGAAAATATTAGAACCACAACCATGAGACGTCTTGACAGCGAGATGAGGGAGATTCTCTTAAGGACTGACCTGTCAGAGTATGAAAAAATAAAACTCTACACAGGGTTCTACAGCGCTACTTAGCACAAAACAAACAAGATGATGATGTGGAAAAAATGTCTGCATCCCCCCAAAACCCAACCTCCCAACCTGTCCCCCACATCCCCACAGCCTGAGAGTGATACAATTGTTCCAGAAGTTTTAGAAGGGATCCCCAGAAGGTTTAAGAAAAATGCTGAAATTTTACTGAACAAGATAAAGCAGCATCAGGATATTTCTAGCTGGGATCAGCGAGGCACCTTTGTGTATCACGGGAACGCCTTACCAGGGTCTCACATTCTCGACCTGATTAAAGGGGCCACCCAATCTAATATTATTTCTGAGAAGAAGCGCCCAAAAGGCTGGGATGTATTTCTTAAAGCATTGGCAGAACTAAATGTGCCCACATCTGTTGTGGGTAATTCATCTGTTAGAGAGCAGTTAGAAAACCTGAAAGTCAGCCCCCTACAAACAGAGACCTCTAAACACCCGGGCTATTCCAGGGCCTGATGCTGCACGCAAGAAACAATTCAATAGACCAGCCTGGCTGCATGTTGAATACTCACAGTAGACACCCTCCAGAGAGCTTGTCAAAGAACCCGCATGGCTAACTTTTTAAAAGCAATGCAATAAAAAACGAAAGAAAATAATATGTGTAAGAGCATTTTATTTAATAAATTCACTGATATTTCTAGCAGTGACCACAGAGTAAATATTTTGAAATAGCAATGGGTCAGTCTGTCTTAACATTTTTTTTAGGAATGAATATGTTTTTTTCTGCCTTGGAAATTTTAGATACAAGCGTCAATATCTCATTAATATTTTCAGCTGTCAATATCAGGCTATGCAACATATGCAATTAGATATATGGATACAGTTAACATATTTTGGCACAAGAGAACGAAGTAGTCTTGATATGGATGCAACGGTTGAGGTTATACACGAATGCGATTCCTGGTTTTCCAAATTATTTTGACAGCCATCGCAAGATTGTTTCTGATATGCTGATATATAATATTTAATAATCACAGCGACTGTTGTATGCACAATGTTCTTCATGTATATTGCTTCTTTCTCCCTTAATTTCTGGCAGGTCTATATGGAGCAATCTGCTCAATGTTTTATGGGGTAATTCCTGCAAATAGCAAATAAAAATTAATTATCAAAACAAGCTACAAAGTAATGAAATGCCTAACACACACCCATCCTCTAAAACACCACCAGCCAGCTCCTTACCGTGTTTGAAGATTCTTCTGACTCGGGGGCAGCATTGTCCTTGTTAGAGCCACTTGCAAGGTCGCTGTCAGAATCTGAGCTAACATAACGCCTTAAAGCCCTTCTCTTGCGTCGCGGGGATTTTGGGGTTACCTTTGGGGGCAAATCTTTGGCCTGTAAAACATAAATATTGGCTGGTTTTAATTATAAAAGGAAACTTCAACGTAATTAGATACATAGCACACCCCAAACTCTAAAGCCGCACAACACCTGCAGCCTTGCCACAAGACACAGTATCACAATATGAACTTAGATTTAAAACAGGGCCTTACCGTGTTTAGAAATTCCTCCGTATCAGGGGCAGCATTCTCCTTGTTAGAGCCGCTTGTAAGGTCGCTGTCAGAATCTGAGCTAACATAACGCCTTAAGACCCTTCTCTTCGGTGGTGGACTTCCATGGTCATAACCATCATCTGAATCGGACCAAAACAGGGTCTCCTCAGCGTGAAGGGCCGGCTTGGGCGCAGAGCTGGGCTTCCGCGATGGGGTGTTTAGGGGGCAGAGGGGCATGGAAAATCCCATAGGCCCGTGGTGCATGTGGGGGTGCAGACGCCTTTTCGGTTTCAACCGCTGCCTCTCTATCTTCGGGGTCCAGGATTTTGGCGGAGAGTCCGGGCTCTCGGGCTTCGGAGGGGAGTCCACGCTCTCTGCTTTCGGCGGTGAGTCCGGGGTGTCTTTCGGCAAGCTGGAGGAAAACCCGATCTTGCTTGAAGACGCCATCTTTCTCCACATAAACGGGACGGCGGGGACCATGGGCCAGGCGGTTTCAGGAACAGCGGAAAAGGCGGCGGCGGGCACCGCAGAACACTCCCCTCTTCTTATAAAGCCCTCTCAGGCATGCGCACACGCAGCAAGACAGGCCCAGGCAACACATAGCCAGCGGCAGCGCCCTAGGGGAAGGCATGCCCGGGCATGCCTGAGGGTGGGGTAGGGGGACCCCGTGACGTGTCGGGGGGGGGGCAAGGCTCCCCATCCGGGTCAGGCGGAAGAGGACGTCAGTTCCAGGTCAAAGGCCCAGGAAGGTTCCGGTTCCGGGTAAGGGGCGGGGCGGACGGTGGGGACTTCCGGTCTGGGGGTAGGGCTTCGGGTAAGGGGCGGTACTTCGGGTATGGGGGCGGGACTTCCGGTGTTTGATGGTTTTATTGCCCCTTTGACAGGAGCACCCCTTTCCCTACTACTCCGGATTGCGTATCTTTGGACAAATTGAACAGTCCCAGGATGCCACAAGAAGAAGGTATGGTAAAGCACGTAGGAGTGCTCTGAAGGGTCACCATAAGTCAGAGGAATTTGATCACATGTTTGATAGTTTGGGGCTCTATGCATTTGAAATGCAAGTCTAAGCAGTATAATAGGACATCTGTCTGCCTGCTTGCCTCCTTGCCTGCCTGTCATATTTTTCCAGCAGGTGTTTTTAAATTGTGAGAGGAACAAATTCAGTGCACCTGTACTCATCTGAGTTAAGAATGTTTTCCATTTTGAAACAGCAGTCTACCAATGATGAAAGGAGAACGGTGATTTGGCTCAGATGGGAATTTTTCTCATTCTTCTTCTTCTGTGCAACAATTTGAGTTTTATCAGCTAGGTCCCACAGAAATTTCTTCTCCTTGTGCCTCTGTGTTCTATATATGACCAGCATTATCAACTTGGGTAGGCTTTCTATTAAAAAAAACTCCAACAGATTTGCATGGTAGGATACATTAACATCTTCTGTTCATATTAAGAGTAGTAATAGGCTGGCATTTCAGCCAGATAAAACTCAAATTTCAAAGCAACCAAAATTCTGATTTCAGAGACACTTGGACCTATTCCAAAGCGGAGTAAATTTTTTTCTAAAGGAAGTGGGCTATTCCTAAACTCAAGGCTGAGTCAGAGATTTAAAAGGTGGTTAGTCTCAGCTTCATTGTTTGGAAACTCCTACCAGCAAGTTCTTTGTAAAAGGAAAATCATTTGGCACGTGTTAGTGACTGTAAGCTCTAAGATTCAGTTATAGAGTGAGATAATCAGGGTCTTCCTGTCCAAGTACGTTGAAACATGCCAGAATGATTATTTTGAGTATTTTATTTTCCGAAATTTTTGATTATTATTTTTTTTACAAATGCTGCATTAGAACTACCCCCTTTTTACAGCTTGAAAGTCATTCTGTAACTTTAGGAACATAAAATATGACTATGTACAATTTGACAAGGCATAAAATTATCACAACTTGCATATTAAAATATAGGGTATCCAAACAATTATTATAAACCTAATTTACTTTTTAAATATTTATTTGTAATTATAAGTAACAAATGTAGTAATAATCTCCTGAACTGTTTACTAGTTTATATGGAACAAAAAAACCCTCTACAAAACAATGATTAAATATCCAGAATTAACAATTTATATTTCCTCTTCGCAGTATTAAATAAAAATAAATTAAAAACCTTGTTCTCGTAAAAAAAAAATTGAAGAGGGGGAAAATGTGTATAAGGAAGTGGGACTATGTTTCAATGAATGGTTATGAAATTTAATTAGAATCATTTTTGTTGCTCTGTATTTTCTTCCAGTGCTTCAAGGCCTAGTGCAGGGGGCAGAACAGAACTAAACACACCCACCCTCATGCAAAAACAAAAGCGAAACCTTTTTCTTTTTCTTGTGACAATAGCAGCATCTCCTTGTTCTCACATTGGAGAGTTCAGCTTGTAACCTAGGACTTGCTTGTCCTCAGTGCACAGAAATTACAATAATCTGATACTATGCATATTTTTGAGAAACAATTTGGAAAATATTTGAACACACTGCCTTAAAATATTTTATTCATTGTGTTAAAATAAAACATTCCATAATCATTTTTTTCTTTTCATTTTTTCATTCCCCCCTTATTGTGGGGGGGGGGGCACCAAAAAGGCTTGGGGGGAAAACCGGGGGGACACATTCCCACCCCCAATTTTTTTCTGCCCCCCCCCCCCGTGCCTTCACATCTCTACACACAACTGGCTGGGTCAGTCATACCTAAAACAACACCACGGTCACTGACCTGTGGGGTACCTCAGGGTTCTGTTCTGTCTCCTATGTTATTTAACATTTATATGAAACCGCTGGGTGAAATTATTCAGAGTTTGGGAGTTAAGTGTCACCAGTATACTGATGAAACTCAACTCTACCTCTTGTCACCTCCAAATTCCAAGGAAGCTGTTTCAACTTTACATCAATGCTTAGCTTTAGTAATGAACTGGATGAGGAAGAACAAACTGAAACTAAACCCAGACAAGCCAGAGATGCTTCTGATCAGTCAAAAAGGAGATAAAGGGATAGGGATGCAACCTGTTCTAGATGGGACTACCCCCAATTGAAAAAAGAGGTATTTAGCTTGGGGTGTTCCTAGACTCATCTTTGAGCCTAGATGCCCATATCACAACTGTGGCCAGGAGTACATTTGCAAAATTAAAACTAGTATGCCAATTATACCCATTTCTTGAGAAATCTGCTCTGGCCACTGTGACACATGCCCTAGTGACCTCCTGGCTGGACTACTATAATGTACTCTATGTGGGACTACCGATGGAAAGTCTCAGGAAACTTCAATGGGTCCAAACTGCAGCAGTCAGATTGCTGACTAGAGTGGGTTACAGAGATCACATTATACCCCTACTAAAGCACCTCCACTGGCTGCCTATCACCTACCATTCAAGGTGCTGTCGTTAACCTACAAAGCACAAAATGGCCTGGTCCAAGCTACCCAAAGATAGAATCTTGCAGTATGAACATGCTCTCTCTATCCCACCGCATTCACAGGTGCACTTCAGAAGACCACATGAAAGGGCCTTCTCTGTTGCTGCTCCCAGGCTTTGGAAATCCCTCCAACTGGCATCACCCCTCCAGATGTATGCTGAGAGGTACAAGCAAATAATGAATAAAATAAGGTAATACAGAACCAAACCCATCCACTTCATGTAAATCAACTCTCTAGACAATGGCTAAGATCAAGAAAATGTCAAGCTCAGAATTTTGAACCAAGAAGAGGCTAGGCTTAATCTACAGAGAACAAAAAAACCAATAACCATACTTTGCTGAATGGAGGAATTCTGAAGAGTGTCTCCCACCAGGACAAAACTCTAACTGTGCCACCTGGAAGTTACTTAATAGACCTAGAAACAAAGTAGGAAAATAAAATTAAAAATCAAGTAAAATGGGGCAACTTGGAATACAGTAAAAAGTTTCTGTGAGCATGGAGAAATTCAATCAATGCAGCGCTAACTCTTGGGATGCTATATCAAGGATAACAGGGATTTTTCATGCAAAATTCATTATAGAATTGAACATGCTCGACATTCCTTCCAGAAAATGAGGAACATCTTAAATTTGAGACTTATCTATCAGACATCATACCTAAATACTTCAATGTTATGTATTTAATATAATTCTCTATGATGTCAAAACTTGGACCCTTACAGACACATTATGAAGGAAGCTGGAAGCATTTGAGATGTGGATATACAGATGAATTATGAAGAAAACTTGGACTTCCAAGAGTCACTAATGTGGCCATAATACAGTTAATAAATAAAAACCGAGAAATTCTCAATTCCATAAAGAGAAGGCAATTACAATATTTTAGTCGTATAATGCACAATAAGAAGTATATCATATTCTGCAGGTTATCCTTCAAGTTAAAATAGATGGGAAGCATGGCCCAGGACATAGAAGAACATTCTGGCTTAAGAACATAAGCCAATGGTTCACACTATACATGGGCACAACCAGAAAAAATGACGTTTCGAGTTTTCATTTGTCGGAACGGGTCCGGTTCGGGTTGTTTCCGTTTGTCGCGAAATTTTTCAAAAATTTGTCGGTTCCATTTGTTGTTTGTCATTTCCACCGCGATTTAGCGCGATTTGACTTCCCAGAGCATAGGGGCGTCCCGCAATCAGGGCCGGCGCTAGGTGTTTTTGCGTCCTAGGTGGCGGGCGGAGAAGGGGGGCGGGCGAGCAGGCAGGCGGCAGCCACGGGCGAGCAAGTGGGTGGGCAGCGGCGCGGGTGGATGGACAAGTGGGCAGTTAGGATATCACTTACGATAGAGGTTCTGTTCTTGGCTTGCACCCCAAATGTGTGTGTGTGCAAGCAAATTGAAGTTGGGAAAATAGAAAATAAATGGTAGTATATAATATATATTTAAAATAAATCCACACCTCGCACTCCCAGTCGAACCTCCCCCTTTATCCAATATCAGAAAAAAATCCTCACAAACTGCCAGAGAAGAAGTAAAGAATAAACTGCTATTCCCTTCAGCAGACAAAGTGTCAAGCCCCGCACACAGAACACACAGCAAGCCAAGTTCAGTTCTTTGCCAGGAACTTTAGTTGTAATCCAGATAAAGTACAAAGTACAGTCCGAGTCAATCCAGAATAATTTACAGAGCCAAATGCCAAGTTCAAGGGAAGAGAGAAACGTCGTAGTCAGGAAGCCGGTCTAAGGTCAGGAAACAGAGAACGCCATAGTCAGAAAGCCGGTCCAGGGTCAGGAAACAAAGTCAGGATTACACACAGGAACGTGGTGCCAAGGTAAGTGACGTGTTGCTCCCACAGAGGGTTCAGGGTAAACTTGCTAGCTTTAACCTAAAACAGGGAGCACACCGATATCTCTGGCAAGGCTCCTGCTAGAACTCAGGGCTTTCAGATCTAATTTTACACCTATCATTAAAGATTCTTTCCCTAGCTCTCCTGTTAGTTCTCCTTTGCAGGATCCTGTTCCTAGCCCTTATAGGAGGAGGAGATGTGCCCTCAGCTGCGTCCTCAGACTCAGCTGCCTGCTGAGTTGAACTACAAGGCTCCTCCTGCTGCTCTCCAGCATTTAACCCTTCACATGACAGGCAGGGTCCTGGCACTATCCCCCTCCCCATGGTCCCCCTCTTCCAATGGGCCAGGTTTATCTGGATAATTATCATGAAATTGCTGAATCAACTCCGGCGCATGTAAGTTAGACACCGGTTCCCAAGATTGATCTTCTGGTCCATACCCTTCCCAGTCCACTAAGTATTGCAACCCCCCCCCCCCCCCCGATGTATCTGGGAATCCAAAATTTGGCGGACCTCATACTCCTCTTCTCCTTCTACTAAGATCGGTGGAGGAGGTTCAGGATTTGGTGGTCAGTTGGGGTCAGGATCTTTGGCTGGGACCAAGAGGGAACGATGGAACACGGGATGAATATGGAGGGATGCAGGTAATTGTAGACGGAACGCCACTGGGTTGATTTTTTCTAGGATGGGGTAAGGGCCGATGAATCGAGGATCTAGTTTCCGGCATCGCCCAAGATGTCTCAAATATCAGGTAGAGAGCCAAACTTTCATGCCTGGATTCAACTGTGGACCTTCTTGTCTTTTCTGATCTGCTGCTTTTTTATATGCTTCCTTGGCATGATTGAGTTGTTCTTTCAATAATTCTTGAATGCCATGAAGTTCTTGGATATAAGCATCGGTAGCTGGCACAGAGGTGGAAGGAAGGGTGGTTGGAAAGTACCGAGGATGATACCCATAGTTGGCCATGAATGGGGTTTGACGAGTGGATGAATGTACAGCATTGTTGTATGCAAACTCAGCTAAAAGCAACAAATCCGCCCAATTGTCCTGTTGATAACATGTATAACAATGTAAATATTGTTCTAAAGTGGCATTGGTGCGCTCAGTCTGACCATCTGACTGTGGGTGATAAGCGGATGACAAGTGAACTTGGGTTCCTAGTGCCTTGTGCATTGCTTGCCAGAACCGAGAGGTGAATTGGGGTCCACGATCCGAAATAAGGTGTTCAGGTAAACCATGAAGCCTGAAGAGGTGTTGTAAATAATGATGAGCTGTTTCTGCTGCGGTAGGAGATTTAGGACAAGGAACGAAGTGGGCCATTTTGGTGAATAAATCTACGAAGACCAGGATGCAGGTAAACCCTTTTGAGCGGGGAAGATCCGTGATAAAATCTAGGGAGACAGCATTCCAGGGACCAGAGGGTGTTGGCAAAGGATGCAACAGACCTGAGGGTTTAGCCACCACATCCTTTGCTCGCCGACAAACTTCACAGGAACCCACATATCGGGCAACATCAGCACGGACCTGTGGCCACCAGAACTCTCTTGTGAGCAGATGCAGGGTTTTGTAAAGTCCAAAGTGTCCAGCAGGTAAAGAATCATGAGATAGATGCAATACCTGGTTACGAAGGGGACCAGCAGGAACATATAACCTCCCTCGATGTAGTAATAACCCTTGTTGTGCAGAAAACACTCCATGGTCCCCATTCTGAAGTTCTTGAAGACGTTGCTGAGTCCATGGATCTCGAGCTTGAGATTCCTGGATTTCTTCTGCCAAGCTGGGACACGGATTCGTGGCTGCAAACACAGAAGGAGGCAAGATGGGTGCCACTAAGGTCTCTTTCACTGGTGCCGCATATTCAGGTTTTCTAGATAATGCATCAGCTTTCTTATTCTGAGCCTCAGGAATATACTTGATACGAAAATCAAACCAGGAAAAGAATAAAGACCACCGGATTTGTCGCTGAGACAATCGCCGAGCTGTTTGTAAATGTTCCAGGTTTCTGTGATCAGTTAACACTTGCACAGGGTGTCGAGCTCCCTCAAGGTAATGCCTCCATACATCAAAAGCTGTTTTGATGGCCAACAGTTCACGCTCCCAAATCATATAATTCTTCTCTGCGGGTTTTAATTGCCGAGAATAGTAGGCACAGGGACGCGGGGTTTGGGAGGGATCCTCTTGTTGAGATAATACTGCTCCCAGGGCAACACTAGATGCGTCAGCCTCCACTATGAACGGCACTTGTGGATCAGGGTAGCGAAGTAAAGGCTCCGAGGTAAAGCAGGTTTTCAAGGTAGAGAAAGCCTTCTCTGCTTCTGGAGTCCACCGGAAAGGCTCTTTGGGACGAAGGAGACGGTTTAAAGGTGCAGCAATATCGGCACAAGCAGGAATAAACTGACGGTAGTAGTTAGCGAAGCCAAGGAACCGTTGCAAGTCCTTACGATTTTGTGGTTGCTGCCATGACAACACAGCCTCTACTTTCTTGGGGTCCATGCGGATTCCCTGGGGAGAAATGATATGCCCCAGGAATTCACCTTCTTCAATGTTAAACTCACATTTTTCCAGCTTAGCATAGAGTCCGTTCTCCCGAAGACGCTGTAAGACCTGACAAACATCTTGAACATGTTGAGCTGGATTAGCGGAGTAAATCAGAATGTCATCTAAATACACAATCACACAACGATCTAGGAGATCCTGGAAAATGTCATTCATCATCCTCTGAAACACACTGGGTGCATTGGTCAGACCAAAAGGCATTACTAAATGTTCATATTGACCGTACCGGGTCCAGAATGCAGTTTTCCACTCGTCTCCCTTACGGATACGTACCAAATTATACGCCCCCCGAAGGTCCAGCTTAGTATAACACTTAGCCCCTTTCAGCCGGTCCAAAAGTTCAGAGATTAAGGGTAAAGGGTACCAGTCCCTAATAGTGATCTTGTTTAGTGCTCTATAATCATTACAAGGACGAAGCTCCCCTCCCTTCTTCTTGACAAATATCACTGGTGCGGACAATGGTGATTTGGAAGGCCGTATGAACCCACGTGGAAGATTTTTATCTAGAAAAGCCCTCAACGCTTCTAATTCTGGTACGGACATGGGATAAACTCACGCCACAGGAAGAGGTGCCCCAGGAATCAAATCAATGGCACGTTAGGGTTAATGTGGAGATAGCTTGTCAGCCCCTTTTCCTCAAATACATCTGCAAAGTCTTGGTATGCCTGAGGCAAGACAGGGTCAGATGTATCATGGGCAGATGCCAGTACAGTAGAGGAATGTTGCTTTGAACAAGGAACCTTGAAATATAGTTCCCCTTGCACCCAATCCACCAGTGGATTATGAGCTCGCAACCAGGAAAGTCCCAAAACAAGAGGAAACCGGGGCATTCGGGTTACATTAAAACTAATCTGCTCATTATGATCCATTACCTGAAGAGTAAGGGGACAGGTTTCCTGAGCTACCGGCCCAGAACGAAGTAACCGACCCTCAATGGATTCTACTAACAAAGGAGTGTCCTTATTTTGTACTGGAATCCGATGGTACCGCACAAACCCAGCATCCACAAAACAGTGAGCCGCCCCAGAGTCTACCATAGCATACACCGGAATCCCCCGACCATCAGGGAGCCCTAGAGTCACAGGTATCAGAAAAGGTCCTTGAGGTGTAATAGTATTGCCTGGGAACCCTTCGGTATGCTCCATTCCTCGGGGTTCCTTCAAGGATGGAGCTGCCCTTTTACTGCTGGAGAGATAGCAGCACTTATTGAGGAACGCTTCAAAGGGCAATTAGAAGCGAAATGTCCTCCTCCCCCACAGTACAGGCAGAGATGATGAAAGTGTTGTCTTGCCTTTTCCTCTGGGTGAGGCGTGGTCGAGCAGCTCCCAGTTGCATAAGCTCTGGATCCACTTCACGGGCCTCCCGGGATTGCAGATGAGACACAGCTGGCAGAGGTTGCTGTTTGCAGTTCTGGCCTCGAGAGAGACGACGGCTTTCCAGGCGTCCATCTATTCTCAGACACAGGGTAATGAGTTCCTGCAATGTGTTTGGTTGTTCTACCCTGCAGAGTTCATCCAGCACTTCATCTGCCAAACCTTCCATATACTGAGAAATCAGTGCCGGCTCGTTCCACTCCAAATCCTGAGCTATCAAACGAAATGCAGTGGTATAATCAAACACTGAGTCTTTGCCCTGTTTCAAAGCTCTGAGTCTCCTGTTGGCGGTAGCAGCCTGCACGGGATTCTGAAAGGCTGAAGAAATATGGTTCAGGAAAGCCTGATAATTATCCAGCAAAGGCGAAGCACTGAGGAGTAAAGGAGTTGCCCATTTACCTGCCTGTCCCTTCAATAAACTGATGATAAAACAGACCTTAGACCTCTCAGTAGGAAATTCTTGAGCCCGTACGTCAATGAACAGATTGCATTGAGCCAAGAATGCAGGGAATTCCTCTAATTTGCCTTCAAACCGGTCAGGCGGCAGCAAAGGGCAATGAGGCTGTAATGATGCTGGAGCTTGCTGCAATTGAACAATTGCCTGTGACAAAAACAGTACTTGGTTTTGCAAAGCTTCCAGTGGAGTCATTCCAACAGCCCCCTCCTTCTCCATTCTGCTTGAATAAGTTTGGTGGGTGGGAGCAAACTGTCAAGCCCCGTACACAGAACACACAGCAAGCCAAGTTCAGTTCTTTGCCAGGAACTTTAGTTGTAATCCAGATAAAGTACAAAGTACAGTCCGAGTCAATCCAGAATAATTTACAAGCAATGCAAGTTCAAGGAACAGAAAACATCGTAGTCAGGAAGCGTTAAGGTCAGGAAAAGAACGCCGTAGTCAGAAAGCCGGTCCTAAGGTCAGGAAACAAAGTCAGGATAACACCAGAACGTGGTGCAAGGTAAGTGACGTGTTGCTCCACAGGGTTCAGGTAAATTGCTAGCTTTATCCTAAAACAGGGAGCACACCGATATCTCTGGCAAGGCTCCTGCTAGAACTCAGGGCTTTCAGATCTAATTTTACGCCTATCATTAAAGATTCTTTCCCTAGCTCTCCTGTTAGTTCTCCTTTGCAGGATCCTGCTCCTAGCCCTTATAGGAGGAGGAGATGTGCCCTCAGCTGCGTCCTCAGACTCAGCTGCCTGATGAGTTGAACTACAAGGCTCCTCCTGCTGCTCTCCAGCATTTAACCCTTCACATTCGGGTTCCATGACAGGCAGGGTCCTGGCACAAAGCTGCAGGGAATCAAATAAATTATTTTCTAAATTCAATTCCCTCCCTCCCTGCCTAACTTAAATCCTAAAGCCTCCAGCCTCCCTCCTCAATCTCGATCGGATCACACCAGCACCAGCAGCCAGGCCTCCTCCTTCAACCACATCCATACACCCGACTGTGATTTCTGGAAGGTACCTCGGTTTTTTATGCCCTCCGAGACATCCAGAAGTGTCAGTCAAAAACCTGGCGATGCCATTGGTGGAATGGTTCAAATAATTTGCATGGTCCCATCCCATGCCCAGCCCAAATGGGCAGGTCTAAAAAAATAAAAAATAAAATAAAATAAAATAAAATCAATACAATGTTTTATTGCTATAAAAACCCACTGCTGCTACTATTAAAATTCAGGCATTTAAACTAAATAAATTTCACATGTTTCTGTGGTGATTTGGTGTGTTTTTTGACCATAATTTCAAAAGAAAAATTGCCGTCGCCATTTTGGATCCCCCCCACCGCATGGAATGGCGAGACGACGAGGATGAACCCCCCCCAGCCTGGTGCAAGCAGCCCAGGACAGGAGAAGAGGGGGTAAAGGCCGGGGAACCCCCAGAAACCACCCCTCTGGTAGGTGGCAAAGCCTCAGGCAGGCATATTTCCGCCTGCTTTTTTGGCCGGGAGTCGGATTTTTTTAAAAAAAACTTTTAAAAACTTTTTCTGTGCTTCGCATTGCATGATCGCCGCGATGCCACAAACGGAAACGAAAAACCCGACCAAATTTTTTCTTTTTTCGGTTCGAGTTCGAGTTCTGACGGCTTAATTATCATTACCGTTTCCGATACATAACGGAAACGGTAACCGAAAATGGAAACGACAATTTCACCGAGTCGTGCCCATGTCTAGTTCACACTGAGCACAGCTGCTCTATTTTGAATAGCTTTGGACAAAAACCAGATCATGCTACTGATTGCCAACATTCTGTGAGGACTATTGTGACAACACCTTGGAAACAGGAGTAATGAATATACAAATCATCAGCCAATCCCAGCAGGAGGGCAGGGGATGGTATGATATAAAAAGGGTGGAGCCTAGTCAATTGAGGCAGTTGAGTTAAGGTGAGGTTTTGAGAGTGAGTGCTGGGATACAGCACTGCTCTGTTGGAGTTCTGTCAGGCAGTGAGGGCTTTACTGTTTACTAGTTATTAAAGACAGGGAAGCTTGTGGAGTTGATTAAATCTATTCTGTGTGAAAGGCAACACCTACCATCCTCAGACATTGTTATATTTATTATTTTCTCAATAAACTTCATTATTATTTTTATATTTTACATCTGAGTCTGTCCCAATTCCTAAGGCGACGTTTTTAAAAGGTGGCGGCATTACCAAGTGAATAAAAGGTGGCAGCATTACCATTTCCAACAGAATTACACGTGTAAAAGTGAGGTGTCATCACAATTTGGTGGCACAGCAGTGGGATGTCAAAATAAACCCGGTTGTGCCCAGTCTGTGAAAGGGGTGACATCAGAACATGGCACTTGAAGAAGAAAAATAGAATGAAATCAATCAGGTAGCTTCATGAATATATCCAAGAAGATGAGCAGGGCAGATTAAAATTGCCTTTATGTTAGGTTGAAAGCTAGCTTGACTGGAAGAATTACAGAAGGTCATCACAGATGGACTTCAAAAGAATACTGTTGAAAGAGAATATATTTCTGAGAAGGTGGCACTCTGAATGAAGAGTTAGAAGATCTAGCCAATGGCCAAAATAACATTATTGAAATAGCCCACTTCTAGTAAAAAAATATTCTAATTTTCCCTTAATGTAGTGATGCAGCCAGGCTACAGCTGAAATCAATGAGAGCCATGAAGCCTCATAAAAGACAGGTTCTGAGGCACAGGTTCTTTGTAGGAAACAACTGTGGATTCTAGGGCCTACTGGTTTCCTGCTCGTGGTGATTTCTTGCAGCTTGTCTTGACTGAACTTGATTTACATTTGAACTCTAGGAGGCTGGTGCTGCCTTTAAAACTCATTCATAACAGCTTGTTTCCTGCCCGCTTCAAAAGACGCACAGTGAATATTTTCATTATGGAGCAGCTAGCTCAAGAAAATTTGCAACTTCAGGAGCAAATTAACTAGCTGATTACTGCTGTACAGGAATAACAGACAACAGTTAAAGCGCCAGTACCCGTTGTCAAACAAAAATGTCCTATACCTGTTGTCAAACAAAAATATCCTGTTGCATTTGGATGGATTTATTAGACAGCTTAAGGGCATGTTTAAAGACCCTGTAAGTGCCATGACAACTAATCGTTGTATCTGTGAGCTGCAGCAGGGTGGGCAGATCCCTAAGGAATACATAACAGACTTCCGGCTACTGCAGCAGGACTTGGAGTGGAACAAGGCAATGTTTATGGACCAATTCCAGGGAGGCCTTTCTAAGGAGATTCTGGATGCTCTAGCATATGTGGATAGGCCTCAAACACTGCAGGAGTTGATTCACCTTTATCTCAGGATAGAGGGGCAGTTGGAGTCCAGACATGGCCACTTGAAGCCTGAAGCTGGGCAGGAAAGGCCTCGCCTCACACCAGTGGAACTTGAGGTACCTTCTATGGTGCACCCTCTATCTACTGAGGAACCCATGCAGTTGGGTGGGGTTCACCCCACTTGTTGCCAGAAGAAAAGCAGTGTTGTCATCTGGGGCTGTGTCTATATTGTGGACAAAAGGTACATTTTGCTCGCCATTGTTTAGCCAAAGGTCCTGCCCAGGTGGAGTCAGGAAAAGAGCACACCTAGACCTCTATGGGCCCAAGGGGCAAGGGGCAATCTTAGTCTTGGAGGTCCAGTATGCACAGGCATTTGACAGAGCCTATCACCCTCCTAGTTCCTAGACAAGAGCCTATCAATGTGCAGGCCATGTTGGATTTGTGCTCCACTAGTAACTTCATGGACATAACCTTTGCAGAGCTTCAGCAGGTTCCATACTATCTTTTAGAGTGCTCCCTTTGGTGGAAACAATTGATGGGTAGATCTTGTCTTCTGGCCCAGTGATGTGACAGAGCCCTTATTAATGAACTTGCAGGGACACCAGGAGTTCCTCCCATTCTACTTGGCCAAGGCTCCTCATTTCCCCATAGTCCTTGGAATGGCTTGGTTTTGCCACCACAATCCAGTTATCCAATGGTCAATGGGATGGGATTTCCTTTCCCTCTCTCCATGGGTGATGTGGTGGGGTAAATTTGGGGGAATAGATGTCTGCCACACTGGTGAAAGAGACCCATTGAAGGGTCTGCCTCCAAAATATCAGGATTTCAGGGATGTCTTGGGAAAGGATGCAGATCAATTACCACCTCACCATCCTTATGACTGCCCCATTGATCTGATCCCATGCTCTAATATTATGATTGAGCATATTAACTCCTTATCTGATCTGGAGTTAGAAGCTCTGCAGGATTTTATAAAAAAGATCTGGAATGGGGGTTCATTCAGCCCTCCAATTCACCAGCTGCTGCCCCAGTGATTTTTATGAAACAGAAGGATGAGGAACTCCATCTTTGCAATGATTTCAGGGCTCTCAACAAGATTTCATTCTGGAACAGTTATCCTCTACCATTGATCTCAGAACTGATGGAACGGTTGTGGGGGCCGTGCATCTTTACCAAGTTGGATCTTCGGGAAGCTTATTATTTGGTCAGGATAGGGGGGGAGATGAATGGAAGATTGCCTTCCGGACCAGGTATGGTCATTTTTAGTACACAGTTATGCCTTTTGGCCTCTTTAATGCACCAGCAGTGTTCCAGCATTTGATGAACAATATATATTTTGGAAGAGCTGCCTAAATGCCCTAAGCACATCCAATCTCACCTGATTCCGGAAGCTAAGCAGGGTCGGCCTTGGTTAGTACTTGGATGGGAGACCACCAGGGAATACCAGGTGCTGTAGGCGCCTGGAGTAGGAACAGGCAAACCACTCCAGTATTCCTGCCAAGAAAACTCCATGGACATGGGGTCATGAGGAGTCAGTCATGACTGTAACAACACAACACACACACATCTTTTGGGACTTCCTGGACTGTTTTCTCATTGTCTATTTGGACAACATTTTGATCTACTCTCAGGACCCCCAGGAACACACCCAGCATGTGCGGGCAGTATTGCAACGGTTGTGGGAAGTGTGCTTTCAACTTTACTGCAGTGGATTTTATGGGTCATTGCCTTTCCCTGGCTGGGATTGAGATGGACTCAGCTAAAGTTGAGACTTTTCATACAATGGCAGGCTCCATGGACCATGAAGGATGTACAACAATTTCTTGGCTTTGCCAATTATTATTGATGCATCATTCCTCACTTTGCCCAACTTGCGCTGCCGCTTTCAGACCTGCTTAAAAGTAAGTGGTCATTTTGGTGGACTGAGGCAGCATAACATGCATTTCAACATCTTAAGATGGCCTTCACATCATGGTGCATTTTGCAGCAGCCCAACCCGGCATTTCCATTCATTGTACAAGCTGATGCTTCATATAAGGTGGTGGTGGCTGTTCTGCTTCAGCCAGTTGGAAAAGATTGGGACCTTCTTCTGTGTGCTTTCTATTCTAGGAAACTCTCTTCCTCTGAGTAGAATTACGCCACTTGGGAGAAGGGGTTACTGCTGATTAAAGTAGCTTTCTGGAGGGGGCATGGTTCCCAGTGTAGGTATGCACTGACCATTGGAATTTGGAATATCTGCAAACAGCAAGGTGTTTCAACTAGCAACAGATCTGGTGGTCCATTTTTTACCAGTTTTCATTTCAAGGTGACCTATTTGCTGGGATGATTGAATAGACAGGCAGATGCTCTTTCCAGGAAACCTGAGTATCAGGTGGAGCAGTGCTCCCCAACCTTTTTGTCTCCACGGACCGGTATTTGTTTGATTATTTTCCCGTGGCCCGGGGGTGGGGGTGGGGGTGGGGAGGGGGGGTGGGGGCGGGGGGGGGCGGGGGATGGGGGAGGGAGGAGGGGGAGGAGTAGGTGCGGGGGGGCTTGGCGTGTGTACCTTGGGGGGGCCACGGGAGCGTCGGCGGCGTTGGCGGCGCTCGCCGGCTGGGGGCGTCGGCCGTGTGCTCCCCCCCCGCGCGCACGGGCGGGGGGGGGAGCCCGGGGCTCCTGGGCGGGCGGGCCCCGCCTCCTCCTCCTGTCGGCGGCCGGAGGCAAGCGGCGGCGCAGAGGTGCCCCAACTGAGGCGGGCCGCGGCAGCCATGACCGCGGCCACGGCAGCCGCCCGGGTTCGGCTGTGGCTCCGCGGCCGGCGGCGGGGGCGCCCCGCGGCCGCCGCCGCCGCCCGCCTCGGTGGGGCACCTCACCGAGGCTGCGGCCTTTGGGCGGGCGAGTGGGAGGGGGGAGGGGAGGGAGGCCGGTGGGGGTGGCGTCTCCGGCCCGAGGGCGCCACCGGGACCGCCGAGCCGGCCGCGGCGGCGGAGCCACAGCCGAACCCGGGCGGCTGCCGTGGCCGCGGTCGTGGCCGCTGCGGCCCGCCTCGGTTGGGGCACCTCTGCGCCGCCGCTTGCCTCCGGCCGCCGACAGGAGGAGGAGGCGGGGCCCGCCCGCCCAGGAGCCCCGGGCTCCCCCCCACCCCGCCCGTGCGCCGTGCCCGGCGGCAGCGACTCCTCCTCTGGCTGCCCGCGGGAGAGAAGAGGAGGAGGAGGAGGGCGGCGTAGGAAAAGGGGAGGAGCCTCCCCGGCCTCCCCAGGCGGCCCGGTGCCAACCGGTCCACGGACCGGCACCGGTCCGCGGCCCGGGGGTTGGGGACCACTGAGTGGAGGATGAGCATTTTTCCTTGAGCCTCATTCTGCCCCCACATATCTTTGCAGCCACATACCAGACTGGGTTCTTGGAGGATCAGGTGCAGGACTTGCAATGGGTTGATGGGTGTGCTCAGAAGCATCTGAAGGAACTGGAGGATGGGGGTCAACAGGGGATTACTCAATTTTCCATGCTGAATGGGCTCTTGCTTCATAAGTCCAGCCTATATATTCCACCAGGTGGCCTTCAGAAGTAGGTGTTGCATCTATGCCATGACAGTTGGCCACCCAGGCACTTTGGCACATTCTGTTGTTTGGTTGCTATATGCAAGAAGGGGCCGATTTCCAGTTCTGGTTTGGTGGGGAAGGCACTGCATTTGTGCTAAGCTCCACTCCCTTTTAAAAATACCTTTTAAATCTTTTAACTGTTTAACCTTTTACCCTTTTCACAAATCTTTATAGTTTTTTATTATTGACGACAGACAACCGGGAGCTGCTGTGTGGGAAAAACTGTGGTACGACTGAGCACCTGTTTTATCTATCAAACTTTTTAAATTTACTAAACAGAGCTTTTAAAGAGCTTTACTAGAAGCCAATGGCTTTGGGCAAGTACTGATGTTTTTTCTTGCTGCCTTTTGCTCTAATTTTAATTTGTTTGAAGGTTTTAATTTGTTTGAATGCTTTGAAACCAGGAGTGCAAAGTCGTATCTTGAAGCACAAGTTTGGGGCCTTATTTCTAATTACTCCCCTCGGTGAAGGGAGGGTGCAGATAAGGTCAGACACACCTTATGGATACTTTATGGACGTTATCGACTTGGACCATATCAGTTGCTGCTGAAGAGTTGCTATTGTCAGCAAACAGTTGAGTTTTACTCCAGACTTGGAAGGAAAACAGACCAGTGAAATCTTGTTGAGGGGTGCTGGGCAGTGTTGGTCACGTTGGTGATGTCCAGGGGTTGTCTGGCAGCTGGCTAAAGTCATGGCAAACAGTGAATCTGCCATTTCTGTGCACAGCTGCAGACAAGATTGGAGTTCCATGCTTTTTTGGAGTTTCTCTGGAAAAAAATTTACGTGGGCATTTGTGAAAGACTGGGCTTTGAATCTTCTGATAATAAATTTCAATAAAATGAATATTGCAATATTTTTATGTCATGTACCTTTGAACAAATGGGTTATTGTAGAACCTGGAGTAGGAACTGGCAAGCCACTCCAGTACTCCTGCCAAGAAAACTCCATGGACATGGAGTCACAAAGAGTCGGTCACAACTGTAACGACACAACACACACACATATAATTGAGTTTGAAGGTGTCTGTACAGCTATTGAGTCCAATGCCCTGCATATTGCAGAAATCCAAATCAAAGCAGATTTGACAAACTGTTGTCCAGTTGTTGACAAACTGTTGTTCCATTTCAGAGAGCCCACCACTTCCCAAGGTAATTGATTCCATTGTCATACTGCTTTAACAGTTCACAAATTTTTCCTGATATTCACTCAAAATCTGGCTTCCTGTAACTTGAGTCCATTATTATTGTCCTGCACTCTGGGATGAGAACAGATCCTGCCTCTCCTCCATATGCCTATCTTTCATGTATTTGACAAGTGCTATCATTCATCCATTCAATCCCCCCCCCCCAAGACTGAATGTGCCTAGTTCTTTCAGTCTTTCTTCATAGCACTTGTTTTCCAGTCCCCTGATTGGGTGATTCTAATAACCAGCCTCTGAACTTGTTCAGGTTTGTTGGACTCAGTACTCAAGATGAGGCCTCACCAGGGCCAAATAGAGGGAGACTATTACTTTACAGATTTGGAGACTACATTTCTGTTCACCTTAAAATAGCAGTTGGCTTTTTTTGCAACCCTATTTTGTATTGCTGGCTCATATTCACCCTGTCATCTACAGCAGCGTTTTTCAACCACTGTTCCGCGGCACACTAGTGTGCCGCGAGATGTTGCCTGGTGTGCCGTGGGAAAAATTGAAAAATTCTAAAGAAATTCAACCCAGGGCCGGCGGGCGGCCCACAGCTGGGAGGCGCTATGAATAGCGTCCAAGGGCCAGCTTGGCTCCTCCCCCCGAGGCCTGCGGCGCTGGCGTCACTTCCTCCCCGGCCGGACCTGGCCCCGCTCATTCTCTTAGTGTTTGCCCTGTGCCTGCCACCGCCGCCGCTACTCGCTCGCTTCCCTCTCCCCCCCTCCTTTTTTTACCCTGGACCACCACCACCCCTTTCCTGGGAGCTACCAATGGACTGAGCTGCCCGACAGCCCGCCCGCCAACACGAGCCGGCCAGGGAGCCCCAGCCCAGAACAAACCACCAGGTGAGGGGAAGGGGAGGAGGGGCGCCTGGCTGCCCCACGAGCACCACGGCAGGGCTGCAAGGAGGAGGGGATGGAGGAGACCTCCGCCGGGCCTGGGCTGAGCAGGCAGGCGGGCGGGGGGGGGTCTACTGGCATGACTGGATGGCCGGCCGGCCGGCCTTTAGGGTCCGGGAGGGGAAGAGCCGTCTCTGAGGGGGCCCGCGATGGGTTCCTTGAAGTCTTGCCCCTTTCTTTCTGTCTTGGGTCGCCCTCTTCTCTCTCTCTGTCTTTTCTTTCTTCCCCCCCCACCTCTCTCTTTCCATTCATACCCTTTCCCCTCTTCATAGAAACATGCTCATTTCTAGCCTGCATATGTGTATGTCTAGCAGCCTGCCTACTGTAATGAAAACTGTAAACCGCCCAGAGACTCCTTGAAGTGGTATAGGGCGGTATACAAGCAGAACACTTTCTGCCTTCTTTCCTTCCTGCCTTCCTTCATACTCCTCCCCTCCTGTCACTGGACTTGCTGAAGGCATCTGCCTTGGCCACAGTATGGAGAGCAAGATGGGCTTTTGGGTCTTATTTGTGTTCCTGGAGAGTCAGTGCCCCTTCTCAGGTCTCCACTGGACACAGAAGTCCATGCCGGGCAAAATGTCTTTAAAAAAACAACACAGGTAAGTGGGAACTGGGTGCTAGAGAGCGGGCCGCCTCAATCTGTGGCCCCTCTGTCCTGCTTCTCCCTACACCAGCAATGACGAACCTTTTAGAGACTGATATAGGCACAGAGTTAAATTTTTTAACATTTTCTAATGGTGGTGTGCCTCGTGATTTTTTTCATGAAACAAGTGTGCCTTTGCCCAAAAAAGGTTGAAAAACACTGATCTACAGCAATTCCTAGATCATTCCCACTCACACTTGTAATTCCCAGACCTCACCTTGTTGGCTTGGCAATCAGAATATAGTGGGACACTTTGTTTAAGTTCCTTTGTCAACTCTAATGCAGATTTCCTGAAATCAAGATACATTATATCTACAATATTCCAAACATCTACCAGGGAGGTTACTGAATCAAAAAAATGAGATGAGATTAGCCTGGCATGATTAGTTCTTGATAAACGCATGTTGCCTTATTATTATTATTGTATTTTTCAAGGTGTCTGCAAGGTACTTTATAATCTGCTGCGAAAATTTTCCTGGAACTGATATCAGGCTGTCTGGTCTTGACTCCCAAGTTTCTTCTTTTTGTCCCTTTTGATGATAGGAACAATGTTAACCCGCCTCCATACATCCACAACTTCATCCATCCTCCATGATTTCAAGAAAATAATAGACACTGGTTCTGAAACAATGGAAGGCAATTCCTTCCATATTCCTGGGTGAAGTTCATTTCTTTATTAATCTCACACACTGTAATCCTGTCCCCTCCCGTTGTACTTCATATTAGCGCTCAGAGTGTAGAAACAGTGAGACAATTAAAATACTTAGGTACTACCTTTCATTCTTCTTTATTATTGGTACTTCTATATCATTGGTACCCACACAACCTCTTTAGTACACTCTGTATCAAATTGTGCCAAATCCTGTTGTGCAATTTATGTTGTGTAAATCTGGTGCTCTCATCAGCCACAGTTAATTTTTGGCAAGTAATCATTTCTGACTCACATCCAAAGCTCTTGAGGCTCCCTTGGGATCCTTTTCATTATGGAGAAGCAATTGGAGGCTGTGGAATTGTCTTTAATTTCTGTAAATCATCAGCAACAAATGATTTTATTGGCAGCTATACAGGACAACTCCCACTTAGATCCAGTGTTGGCTGAAGCGGCACAAATTCCAACATCTCCATCCACTGGAGAAGAGCTTTGTAGTGTAAGATCCTTGGACTGCATTCCCATTTAGGTGCAGAAGAAGGGCAGTGCTGCCCATGGACTGTTCCTGAAGACAGGAACCATCCTGATTGGTTATGTGGGACTGCAGAAAAATGTTATGCTAAAGGATTTACTGAGCTCACTTGCATATAATTAAAGAAATGAAGTTTGGTGTTTGAGCATCCTGGTGTGGATTTAAATTTTACTCTGATGGCACTCATGAGGGCCTTTGATTTCTACCTGCCTAGGAAGGGCTGCAGACCTCACAAATTGTACAATAAATTATATTCATCTGGACGTTATATGTGGCTTAAAGTTGCAATAGCTTTTTCTGTTCTTTCATTATATTGTTGACTTTGTTTAACTTGCAATATACCATATCCTTTTCATACATTCTACTTATAAACCCCATCACCGAGATGATATTTATATATCAAATTTTCTTGCCCAACTAAAAGAACTGACATTTTCCTATGCTGAAATTAATTTTGCAAATAAAAGAACTGACATTTTCCTATGCTGAAATTAATTTTGTATGCTTGAATTTCCTTTTTCATTCTGTTAAGATCATAATGAATCTGATGCTATCTATTGGAGTATTAGCTATCTCCGCCCCCCCAACACACGTTTTAATGGCATCCAAAAATTTGATGAGCATCACCTCTGCTTATTCATGCAAGTGATTTGTGAAGAGATGGGACAACACTGGGTCCAGGACAGAACCCTTCAGCACTTTAGGTGTCACTTTTCTCCAGGATGATGAGTGTCCATTGATGGACACATCTCCTTGACCACAGGGAAATTTTATTGAAAGCCTTGCTGAAGTTGAGATATACAGTAAACCCACATTTCCTTCACTTACCAACTTTGCATCTCTATTTTAAAAATATAGATTAGTGTGACATTTGTTCTTGAGAAACCCATTCTGGATCTTACCAGCCTCCACATTCTTTTGCAAGTGTCCACAGACAAATTAATTATATTTTGCCGAAGAAATGTATTTAGTCAGCATTCTCAACAATTCTTTACTTGTGTTTATAATGATACTGTTACTTTGAAATCTCTATTCATTTTATCTTTATTAACTTGGTCTCCATACCCACAATAAACCTTTGGGGAAATAGTTAACTCCATGTTT
>JAWVWN010000037.1:0-10076 GCA_037367305.1 Phrynocephalus vlangalii
TTAAAACTATCCTCCCCCAACATCTTGCTGAGACTGATATTGAAAGGATACACTATATAGGTAGTGCTATGAAAGCTACCCCAAGACCAATTCTTATTAGATTTACTGCTTATGCCATCAAAGAACAACTGATGTCAACTCTTAGGGCAAAGCCTGACCTGCTGAAGCGTGAAGGAAGAGTTCTACAAGTTTATCAGGATATCTCCAGGGAGACTTTTGAATGGAGGAAAACCATGAGGCCTGTCACAAATGCTCTGAGAAACAACAACTATAGATACAACTGGGATTCCCGATCTTTCTCAAGGTGTGAAGGGTCCAACTCTACACAAAATCTATTCTTTGGAAGAAGGTGAACAACTTCTCAAGGCATGGAATATTCAAATCGAAGAAGAATAGAGAACTCCAAATTCAGCATCTGCAGTGAAGACACTGTCACCCTTTAACTCTTTAAATCTTTCAATGGGCAAACAAAATGGAGACCGATTTGAAGAGTATTGCACTACAGAAGACAGCCCTCCTTTTCTCTTTTTCTCTCTTCTCTCTCTTTTCCTGTCTCTCCCTTCCCTTCCCTCCCGTTTTTTTATATTCCCCCCCCTTTTTTTTTTTTTTTTCAGCCCATTTTGTTTTATTTTGGTTATATTTGGACTTGCCCGTCCCTTAATTCTCCACTCTCATCCTGTTCCTTATCCTTTATTCTTCCCCAGTATATTTTTCCTCAAATGGTTGTGATTAGGGATTACTCTGTTTTCAATGCATTCCTATGGGAAACTTGTATAAAGGAAATTTTGCTTAACACAATTTCATTTGGAACGAATTAATTCCTTTATACAAGGTACCACTGTACTGAAATTATTTTGTTTTAAATCATGGCATTTCCAATCTTGATGGAGGGTTTTGGCCCGAGCTTCCACATACGCTTGCTGCGGATGGCACTATGTTTTGCACTTCTGCTGGAAAGATTGACTTTGCTCTCTCTCTATATATATTTTAATTTTAAGGCATACAACGCAACAAGAGACCAACAAAACCATCACAACCTGCACAAGTGCTATCCGGCAGCTGTCTGAGGTCATCAGAGGTTCTTCCAGGGTAAGTGACCTTTGAGATTGCTCCTTTTCTTGCAAGATTGAAATGTTTCACTACTACCCATCTAAGCAGCTTCATCAGTCTGAGGGAAGTTAGTGGCGAGTCTCACTAACTTTCCTCAGACTGACAAAGCTGCTTGGATGCGTAGTGAAACGTTTCTATCTCTCAAGAAGATAAGTCCAGTTGCCATGGCTCCACTTCCAGATATACTCTCCTGGATGACTGACAATCTTCACAAACATCATGAGAAGGAAGAGAAGATTCACCAGACGAGAGTGTGAGGCTGAGAAAAGCTGAAAAGAGCAGGAAAGGCAGAATATGAAATGGACTGAATCAAGAAAACAAACCATGGCCTTTTCATTGCAAGGGATGGGTTGGGCTGCCAAGGGCAGGTCCTTTTGGATGGAGGTCACTGATTCTCTGGGTTTCCAAATGTCTGAAGGGATTTGCCAACACACAGCAACATAACAAAAGGAGAAATTTAGAAATTTGGAGCCCTTTCAGTGGACTGAAATGATGCTGTCCATCCTACCAACTTGGGGGTTTTCAACATCTTTATTAATGACTTGGATGAAAGAATTGAGCATACAGGTATGCTGATTAAATTTGCAGATCATACCAAACTGGGAGGGGTTGCTAATTCCCTAGAGGATAGGATGAAAATATATTAGAGTGCTGGGCCAAAGCTAACAGAACGAGTTTCAACAGAGAGAAATGTAGGGTCCTGCATCTAAGCAGAAAAAAATAAATTGCGCAGATATAGGATGGGAGACCTCTAGCTGGAGAATAATACCTTTGAAAAGGATCTGGAAATCTGGGTGGACCACAAATTGAACATGAGTCAGCAGTGTGTCACGGCGGCCAAGAAAGCCAATGTGATTCTTGGTTGCATCAACAGAAACATAGTGTCTAGAGCAGTGGTTCTCAACCTGTGGGTCCCCAGATGCTCCTGGACTGCAACTCCCAGAAATCCTGGCCAGCTCAGCTAGTGATGAAGACTTCTGGGACTTGCAGTCCAGGAACATCTGGGGACCTACAGGTTGAGAGCCGCTGGTCTAGAGAAAGGGAAGTGATAGTGCCATTCTATTCTGCTCTGGTCAGACCTCACCTGGAGTACTGTGTACAGCTCTGCACTCCTCATTAAAAAAAAAAAGATGTTGACAACTTCAAGGTCTCTTCCAACTCTATGATTCTATGAGCTTGATTCCAATTTAATTTTTACACCCACGCTGCCTTTTTACACCTAACTGTCTTGAAGTTACGTACTACAGCTGTCATTCACTCCTCCATCTGGCCACCCTCACTGTTTTGAAAAGGGGCCACACTCCTCATAGCATCTTAACAAATCCTGTCCTTCTGATTGCCGTGGGAACCCTATGAGAAGCTAGCCAATTATAACAAATGAACCACCTTTGGAAATGAGGGACCAGAGTATAGAGTGTATTCTCCCCTTCCCTAGAAGCAGTGAACGGTGGGAGTATTGAGTTACCACAGGAAGGCTGAGGTGAGGTAAAATAAAAGATTTATTTGCATGGCCTTTTATCGAGATGCAGAAAATTGGCTGTTACTCATATATCTAGAGACGTCTTCTGTGACACAAATTAGGTCCAGTGGGAAAGCAAATGAAGACAAACTAAAAGGGGAAAGAGGAAACCAAAAATGAAAAAGAAGACAAGGAAGGAAGGTGTGTGTGTGTGTGTGTGTGTGTGTGTGTGTGTGTGTGTGTGTGTGTGTGTGAGAGAGAGAGAGAGAGAGAGAGAGAGAGAGAGAAGTATAAATGCATAAAGAGAGAGTGAGTGAGTGGGAAGGAGGGAGGAAGAAGGGAACAGAATGAGAGGTTCATTTTTTAAAAGAAAAAAATCAGGTCATGAGTAGCCACAAACAACCAAGGACCAAATATGTGTGGTTCATACCCATCTCTCTCAGATCTTGTTGGTAAAATAAATAAATAAATAAAACACATGTACAGTGGACCCTGTACAACATAAAAAATTCCAGAGATAAGTGAAATTTGCGTAACATAATCGCCTGTGGGGTGAATCTGTAGAACATAAAAATCGGATTACTCCGTTTTCAGTCAGTTCCTATGGGAAATGTATAAAGGAAAATTTGCGTAACATAATTCCATTTGGAACAAATTAATTCCTTTATACAAGGCACCACTTGTATTGCTGTTTTGCAGCTTTACGCAATGGATACATAAAAAGTTCAAAAAAAAAAAAGGCAAGAAAACAACCTATGTTTGTTTCTAACAATGAATTTCACAATTATTTTTAACTGCCTGGAACACCACCAGAACCTTATGGGATTTCAGATGTGTACTGTCAGGATAAAGGACGGGTCGTTAGGGACATATAATAAATATCCACCAGTATGCTCGCTGGGAACATAAGACCTCCCTTTTGGGTTCCCCTCAGGATGCACTGGAGAGATAGTTGATGACAAGAAAAACATGAACGGAATCTGTTGCTTTGGAAGGATCGTACACTCCCATGAAACAAAAATTAGGAAACAGTTTCCCATAAGCACAGAGATACTTTCCAAATTAGAAGAAATGCCACCAAATGAAAGAAGCTTTTAGTCTGAGGTTGTTGTATTGTCACGAGGCTATTTGTGCCAGACATCTCAGGGTGATCACAAATAGAAGAGGTTTCCCTTTGCCTCTAATTCAATGTAATCGTCAACAATTGAGTTTTGGATCTGCATCTCAACTGTGGCAAATAGAAGCCATTATAAGAGTTGTGGGTTTTCTCAATCGATAGATCATTTCGCTGTCTGTTTGGTTTGGTGTCTTCTTGTTACACTTAGATATTGATTTCTCAATGGCACCTGAAGAATGCAAATAAATATACAGTGGGCCCTCGTATAACAAACGGTGTGTATAACATAAAATCTGTAAAACATAAAAAATTCAGGAGATAGGGGAAATTTGCTTAACAGAATCATCTATGGGATGAATCCGTACAATATAAAAATGGTCACGGTTGGGGATTACTCTGTTTTCAATGCATTCCTACGGGAAATTTGTATAAAGGAAAATTTGCTTAACAGAATTTTATTTGGGACAAATTAATTTATACAAGGTACCACTGTATACAAAAAAAAACACACTCTCTAAAGAAAAGGAGATTGACTATGCAATTCTATATATGTCTATTCTTCCAAGGCAGGTCCAATTTATTTTTATTTATTTTAGACTATTTCTATCCCACCTTTCACCCCAAAAAGGACCCAAGGCATTAGTCCCCATCAGCTGAATTGATGACGAATTAAGTCCAGGTAAAAGTGTATAGGCAATGAAGATATTCTGAGCAAAAGATAAGCTTTCAAGGAGCAAAATGTTACCTTTAAAAAAAAAAAATCTCACTCAACCATCAGATACTGCTCTTTGCAGCTGTTGCTTCCTACTACTGCTTCTGCATGGTTATTCAGTGTTGCTATGTTTTATTTACAGTATTTATTTATGTCTTAATTGTACTGGACTGTATATTATCCCTCATTATTGTAAGCCACCTTGGGTTCTTTTCCAAGGGGAAAGGTTGTCATTGAAACTAGTGGTTCCCAATAGAGATGGGCATGAAACGAATGATTTTTCATTTTTGTTTTCGTTTTTTCGTTTCGTTACGCAACGAAAACAAAACGACCAAATTTGCCGTGTTTTCCGTTTTCGTTGCAGCAGATGCATTGAACTAAAAAGAATGCTAATGAAACAGCAATTTTTCGATTTTTGTTTTCGTTTTTTCGTTTCGTTACCTAATGAAACGAAAACAAATTTTTTTGCAAAAAAGTCACAAAAACAAAAACAAACCGAAACGGACCCCTAAACGACCAAACGACAAACGAAACACCATTTTTTTGAGTCGTGCCCATCTCTAGTTCCCAATCTTGGGTAACCCTGGTGTTCTTGAGGTACAGTTCCCAGAAACCTTGGACAACATAGCTGGTGGTGAAGGTATCTGGGATTTGCAGTCCAAGAACACCTGGGTTACCCAACTTTGGGAACACTGATGTAAAAACCTCAATACAGGCATGTCCAAACTTTGGCC
Source organism: Phrynocephalus vlangalii (assembly GCA_037367305.1). Classification (NCBI taxonomy): domain Eukaryota; kingdom Metazoa; phylum Chordata; class Lepidosauria; order Squamata; family Agamidae; genus Phrynocephalus; species Phrynocephalus vlangalii. The sequence continues at coordinate 5,133 of JAWVWN010000037.1, forward strand.
CTCCAGATGTCTTGGACCACAACTCCAACAGTCCTTTGCCATTGGAAATACAGACTTGGAATTATAGGAGTTGTGGTCCAAAACATCAGGAGGGCCAAAGTTTGGACATCCCTGCCTTAATATTTCTAAATATCTGTGAGATCTCTAAATTCCAGATAGTTGATGATATTTTAAAATTGCCTTTTATTTAAGCTGGTGCTTCACAGAGTCATAGAATAGTGAAGTGGGAAGGGCCCTGCAAGTCTATTAGGTCCAACCTTCTGTTCAAGGGAGGAATACAAATCAAAGAATCTCTGCCAGGTGATCGTCCAAATGTCTCTTGAAGGCCTCCAGTGTTAGAGCTCCCACCGCCTCTTGAGGTCCTTGGTTCCATTGTTGTACTGCGCTAACAGTTAGGGAGTTTTTCCTGATATTCGGCCGAAAGCTGGGTTCTCTTCCCTCGAGCCCATTGTTGCGCATCTTGCATCCTGGGACGATCGAGAACAGATCCTGCCCCTCCTCTGTATGACAGGCCTTCAAATATTTGAAAAGTGCTATCATATCACCCCTCGGTCTCCTTTCCTTGAGATTAAACAGGCCTAGTTCTTTCCTTGTACGGGTTGATTTCCAGCCCTCTGGTCATCCTTGTCACCCTCCTCTGAACTTGTTCCAGTTTGTCAGCATGTTTCTTGACATGAGGTGTCCACCACTCACATTGATGATTTTTTCCCCCCTGCAGCAGGAGCGACTTCAGTTGGATCGCCTGAAGAATCAACTTTCTGATGCCATTCAGCGGTATGGAGCAGTACAGAAGGTGAATTGTGAAACTATCTATTTGCTGCATTATAAGGGTTGAAATTGCCTTAGTTCTAGATGAGAGGCTGTCCATTCCGTAAACAAGAGTTCCCTGCCCATGGGCAGGGTATGCAGGAGACCACAGGAATGGCCAGGTCAGTGGTTCCCAACCTTGGGTCTCCAGAGGTTCTTGGACTAAAACTCCCAGAAGCCTTCACCCATAACTTTGCTGGCCATGATTTCTGGGAGTTCCAGTCCATCAACCCCTGGGGACCCAAGGTCAAGAGCCACTGGGCTAGGTTTCCCATTAAAAGTATAGTGAGTCTACCCACAAAGGTAACTCTTCAATAAGGCTTATAACTTGGACTCAACCTCATATTGGTCCTTTCCCATTCTGTCTGAAATTGGGGTGGTTCCAGCCACCATGCTGTTTGGGGGGGGGGAATCATTGATTCAATTCCATTCTTTTATTACGATCAACGGAGCAGATAGATTCACGGATTTAGTCCTGAAAATGCCTCGCTGCTCTGTTTCCATTTCACATGCCACTGAATTGATGTATCTGCAGACCACGTGTGTGACAACATGCGCTCTCTCTGGAGGCAACTCACGTGGACCTCTACCCGTATATGTTTATTTTTAATAAATTATAAGGTGACAAAGTTATCCATTGGCATTATTTCTCTCTCAGTGGCCAGGGAGCTGTACCCTGGTAGCAAATTGCCTCCTTTTTCCTGCCCCTGTGGCTGCCAGTTTTAAAAGAGCAGCTTGCTTTTTTGAGAACTCTGTTGTCCTCAAACTTTTACTGCACCTCCCATTTCTCTGAGGCTTTTAAAACCCTTTCAGAATCTTCCACCCCAACCCTTATAACTTAATGGTAGTTCTTCCCCTCCATTTTATTCCTTTTATTTTTCCCCACACTCCCAGAAATATTAAAAATGAACAAGATTCAGATGCTGTATATTCCAACATTATCCTGACCAGCTGCTCTTTGTTCTACAATTATTATCATTATTCTTTTTTCCCCCTATTGGCAGAAAATTGCAGAAAAATCCAAAGCTCTTCTTCCCAAGGGACAGAAAAGTAGGAAGCAGGTAAGTGAAGTGTTGATTATGGTGGAGCGGACATTTTGAACCTATGGTCCAGCCTCTAACTTTTGACTCGACATTAGTCATGTAAAGCAGGCTGCTGTGTGCGGAGTTGATCCTTTGTGTGGTGTTTCTTGAAGAAGCATTTGGAACAAACCAGGAAAGGGACCTTGGTGTCCTGGTGGACAGCTCAATGAGGGTGTCAACCCAGTGTGCTGCAGCAGTGAAAAAAGCAAAATGCTAGGGATCATTAGGAAGTAGAGATGGGCACGACTCAAAAAATGGTATTTCATTTGTCGTTTGTCGTTTAGGGGTCCGTTTTGGTTTGTTTTCGTTTTTCGTGAATTTTTTGAAAAAAATTTCATTTTCGTTTCGTTACATAACGAAATGAAAAAACGAAAACGAAAAATTGCTGTTTCGTTAGCATTCATTGCAGTTCAATGTATTTGCCGCAACGAAAACGAAACACACGACAAAATTTCTGTTGTTTCAGTTCGTTTCATTTCATTTTGGAGACAAAATTCGTTTTTCGTTTTGTTACGTAACGTAACGAAAAAACGAAAACAAAACGAAAAATTGCTCATTTCGTGCCCATCTCTATTAGGAAGGGTATAGAAAATAAGTTAGCAAGTGTCATTTTGCCTCTTTATAGATCTGTGGTGAGACCCCATCTGGAGTACTGTGTATAGTTCTGGTCACCAAACCTCCAGAAGGATATTATGGAAATGAAAAAAGTGCAGAGGAGGTCAACCAGAGTGATTAGGGGACTGGAGCACCTTCCTTACCACCTGAGGCTGCAACGTCTGGGCCTCCTCACTCTTGAACAACGGTGCCTAAGAAGTGATCTGATTGAAGTTTATAAAATCATACACGGTATGGACAAAGTAGATAAGGAAACATTGTTTTCCTTATCACACAACACTTAGCCGCTTAGAGTTCGTCTGAAGATAAGCGGGGTATAAATGCAATAAATAAATAAATAAATAAATAAATAAATAAATAAATAAATAAATAAATAAATAAATAAAACTAGGGGGCACTCCATGAAATTTTTGGGTGCTAGACCTCAAACAAATAAGAGAAAGTCCTTTTTCACCCAGAGGATCACTGGTCTCTGGAACTCCCTGCCAGAAGTAGTGGTGACAGTCTTGACAGCTTTGAGAAAGGATTAGACAAGTTCGTGGAGAACAAGGGTATCAATGGATACTTATTAAGGACAATCTCAGGGTTGGAGAGATAGGCAGGATATCTCTCAATGCCATTTGCAGTGAAACATAAGCAGGTGAAGATATCTGTTTGGGAATATCCTGAAGCAAATGGTGAACTACTGCGTGAGAGAATCATGGCCTGTTCCAGCAAGGCTGCTCTTATGTTCTATCTATCTATCTATCTATCTATCTATCTATCTATCTATCTATCTATCTATCTATCTATCTATCTATCTATCTAAACCTGTCACGAGACAGCCAATGAATCTTGTGAGATCCATGCTTTGGTGAGATTGAGAATTGACAACTGCAAGGCTTGTGATGTGGGGCATCCCTTAAATGCAATATTGAGGCTACAACAGGTCCAGAATACAGCTGCCAGATTAATTTATGAGGCAAAGAGGTTGGATCATGTCTCCCCAGTCGTGGCTCACCCTTCCTGACTCACATACTTGGCTCCCATGTAAGATTTAAGAGCTTAGTTATGACTTATAAAGCCCTAAATAGCTTGCCACCTCACCAGCTGTTGGAGAGCCTCTTCCAAATAATGATTTTCTGAGGCCTCATTATTTAGGGTGCCTACCCTGAGGAGAAATCAAAGCAAAAAAGAAAAGAAAATGGTCTTCCTTAAAACACTCTCTGGGCGGTTTACAATTTATTTTGCAGGCTATACATTCCGCCCCCCCCCCCCCCCGCAAGCTGGGGACTCATTTTACAACCTTGGAAGGCTGGAAGGCTGAGTGAACCTTGAGCCTGCTACCTGGAATTGAACCCCAGGTGTTGAGCACAGTTTTGGCTGGAGGACCCCAGTTTAACCACTGCACCATAAGGCTCTTAAATACAGGAAACCAATACTAGGAAACTTTGTTTTTCATTCATGGCACTCTCTTTGTGGATCAAATTAGACAGTTCCTGCCATTTTTTAAAAAGAAGATTATTGAAAACAGAATGGTTTAGGGAGGCCTTTGGCAGCATTTTCTGCGAATATTTGAGACTTTTATATTATAATTGTAATTGTCATCACTGATTTATTTTTAGCTATACTGCTGTCGTTTTTTCCGCTTCTTTATGGTTTCTTTACTTTGGTTTCAATTAATTTTTCAGTTGTCATTCTTAAGCCTCCCTAGTTTGGTTTTTTTTGTGGTGTTAAGTTTCTGATTTATTTGATTATCTTCGCTGGTTGTATTCTTTGTCTAATTAGCTAAATCATCTGGAATGGTGTTCTCACTAAGCCAGGCAGTCAATAAGCTGTATAAATAACACACACACACACACACACACACAATATTTGAATATTGTATATTTTATAAATCTCACAAGATTTGTTGGATATTTAATGATAGGCACCGGATATAGATACATATAGCTATAGGTCACTGAATGCAAAAAATTGTGTTGGCTATCTTGTAGCAAATTTTTTTACTAGGAGGAACACTACAGTGGAACCTTGACTTACATACTGCTTGACTTACATCATATTTGACTTGCATCAAGAAGGGGCCTGTTTGACTTGAGTCGCAGGCTTTGATTTACATCTTGGAGCCTCGGCGCATGGCACCGTTATTGGGCGGCAGTCACAACCCAGCATCGCGGCTGCCACCTCCAAACTGCTCCTGCCTTCTTCCCCTCCTCCGGCAGCGGCGGCTTCGCGAGGCCAGCTCAGAGCACCTGGAGCTGGTCCTCGGCCTCACAGAAGCTGCAGCTGCTGCCGGAGGAGAAGAAGGGCCGGGAGCTCAGGGCTGGCCTCACTGGTTAGACAGTTGGCTCAGTCTTGTAAAAAATCTGGCTGCTAAAGTCTGGTCCACAATGGAAGCATTTTAGTTGGGGAGCTGTAAAGTTGTGGGACTCTAATGGTAAGCAAGAGTTGTTCAGAC
>JAWVWN010000042.1:0-42801 GCA_037367305.1 Phrynocephalus vlangalii
GGTACTGCTTCTTTTCTTTGAAACCAATTCCCTCTTAGTGCACTAAATTTCCCTTTACTGTTTTGACTGGATCTTCTTTCACCTCTTTGCTTCCAAACCCCATCAAAATTTTTCCCCCATCTTTTAAAAAAACAATGGACTTATTACTCTTGCGGTAAAATTGCTTTTGACTTACAATGCCCCTAATAATTTTTTGAGGGGGGGGGGAGATTTTCTAGGCTAACTTTCCACCACTCACGAATTCCTTGTTTGAGCGGGATTTAAAAACCACAGCGTTGAGTCTTCATCCACACTTATTTTAGTTTTGGGAAAAACCAAGGCAGGGGTCCCAAAAAGGTGGCACCAACCCCTTTTCCCCAGGGCCCCCAAAACATCGCCCCAACCACCTTATTGGGGTTTAAATTGCTGTTTTGGCATTTTTTTGAAAATTATGGGTTTTAAATTTGCAGTTTGGGCACTCAGTCTCAAAAAGGGTTCACCTCACTGCCATCACTGTATGACACCAACCCTCAAAAGCATCTCAGTTAATTTAATAAAGACCACTGTTTTTGACTACCCTTTTTCAAAAACTAGGGACTCATTTTAAATTTTAAATAAATAAAAGACTTGATCAAATAGGCCACTGACCACAGCAGAGGGTCTGAAAAAATTTCTCCATCCAAACCCTCTCGTCTTAAGTAGAGGGCGATTTATTCGGGGGGTTTCATAAACCCAATTTGATGGTGGACAAAGAAACCATGGGTTCATCCAGAGGGGGGGAAGTTAAGTGGTTATTTCCTCCCAAAAATTTTATTTAGTGCAATGTAGGGAGGGCACGAAATGGAAAAACTGGTTTCATTTGGCTCCTTTTCTTTCCCCCCGACACACACTTTTGTTTGTATCGTAATGATTTTTTTTAAAAAAAATTGTTACTTACAAACAAAATGATAGAAATGAATCCCCCAGGGGACCACACTCTAGTTGGTGTGGTGGGGGGGTTTCCCAAAAACCCCCTCCCCCCCCCCACCCCCCCCTGATTTTGACAGCTCAAACCCAGCGGGGGCGGGGGGAAGGAAAGGGACAGCCAGCCAACCCGCTCCTTTTTTCACCTCCACATCCTCCTCCCAGGGTTTTTTTTGGACCCGGGGGCCGCTTTGGGGAGTTGTTCTAGCCCCCACCCCCCACACCCCCTGTCCAAAAAACTGTCCGGAGGGGGGGGAGCGGGGAAAGGAAGGAGGGAGAGGTAAATTCAAACAGAGCTTCAATTTACCCCGTTTTTTTTTCCCTTCATCCCCGCCTACCACCAAGCTTTTTGACAAGTCGGGTTTGGGGAAGGGGGCACCCCCCCCCCACCCCCAAATTGTCAAAAAACCCCCGCTGGGAGGTGGGGGGCGGCAAAATGCAGACAGGACAAAAGGGGGGAAACCCCAACCAAAAATTTCTTACTTGGGACACCAAAGTAGCCCAAAGTGGGACCTTTAAAAGTGATTTTAAGAAACCCTTTAAAATTTTAACACATTTGAGGCTAAGGGGGGGTTTTGAAGCTCCAAAGGGGTGCCCCTAGGAAAAAAACCCTTTTAAAGGGGTCAAGGGAAAAAGTGGCAGCACTATTCTGGCCCGATCACTTTTTTTTTTAGGGGGACCCCCTTTGGGGCTTCTAACTCACTCCCTACCCCCAAATCTTTCCCAAATTTGGGGGCTTTCAGGGAAAAGTTTGAAAACCCCCCCTGCCATTTTTTCGGAACGGGAAGCCCAAAATTTTCCCGCCCCCAATTTTGGGACCACAACCCAAACACCTTTGCCTTGGGCAATCAAACTTAGAATTCCGGGTCCAAAACACGGGAGGTCCAAAATTTGACCATGCCGCGTAAAAAAATTGTTTTTTCTAATGAAAATGGTTTCATTTTGTTTGTAATAAAACACTTTTTTCCCTTTTCGTTTTGTTTCATTCGTTAGAAAAACGCATCTTTTCTTTTGGGTTAGCTAAACATGTGCCCTTTTTTTCATATGGGGCCCACCCCAGTGCAACGCTTCAGCCTCATTGCAATTCCTTCCATTCACAGGATCAATTTTTTTTTTTCCCCCTGAGGATGGTCAAGACGGGGCTTTGCTTTACTCCAATTTGTCCCCCTTTCAATAAGAAACCCCTTTCCCCCCACTTTTTTCTACAGCTATCATTCGAGGATTGGGTGATTTTCTTTCTGTTTTTTTGTTGTTGTTTTTTTGGTTGTGTTGTTGTTGTTGTCGTCGTCATCGTTGTTAAATATAGGAGCAAACATAATCAACAGCAATGCAAATACTACCATGGTGCACATAATACTCCCAGTGTTTTTCATTTTCCAGAATAGTGCATCAACAGAAATATATATATATATTAAAAAAAACCCAGTAGAATAGATAAACCAAAGCATGTTGTTATATCCCCACCCCCACCCCCACCCCGCCAATAATGCTTAAAGCACTTTCTGGGAATTTTGCACTTTAATTGAGTACAGCTGGGTACTCAACAACCTCAAAAGAATGGAAGACTGAGTGAACCTCAAGCTGGCTACCCAGGATTGAACCTGGATGATGACCAGAGTTTTGGCTGTAGTTTAACAACTGTGTTGCTAGGGTCATATGAAATAGAGGGGTTTTTTTCCCATAGTGCCGCAACCCACCAAATATGTTTTAGGGTTTTCACCCCACAGAATTCCCCCATGCACTCTTGGCCTGACCGACAGATGTAATTTTTGCACAGGGGGATGCTTTTTCAACCAGATTTATAATCTTTTTCAATATGCTTTTTTTTTGTTTTTGGGGTAGAGGGGTTGTTTGCTTATTTTGCAAAGGGGGGTTAAAAGTGTATTTCCACATTTCATTTTGCCATTTTTGGTGGGTTGCTTTCTCTTTCTGTTTTTTTCAATTTTTTACCTAGTTAGCTACAATATCTTATCTGCTAGGGGTTTGCGGGTTTCAGGGGGGGTTTTGGAGGACTGTTTTTCTAGGGGAATGAATGGCCCAGCAGGCTGAAATTTTGGGTTTAAATCCTATTTTTGGCCACGGGGCTGTGGGGGTTGGTTGTTTTTTTTGGCTGGGCACAACTTTTGGGGAAAATTTCCCCTTGTTGTTGTTCCTTTTATTGGGGGAAATGAGAGCCATCCAACTTTTTTTCCTTCCAAATTTCTTTTGAAATTCCCTTTAGGTCTAAAAGGGAAATTCGTGGTTGTGGGAGGGCACTGAACTAAATTTTGTTTTTTCTAATTTAATGGCTATTTGCCTCTTTTTTTCCCCCTTACTTGTTTTCCTTTTTAAATCTATATACTTTTGCCTGCTTTTGGAAAAGGGTTTTCCCTTGCCTTTTTGCTTCTTGTGTTTTTTTTTGAAAAGCCCTTTTTTAACAGTTTTTTAAAAATACCTGAAATGCAAAACAAAAAAACCCAAAAAGAAGCTTCCCTTTTATTTAAAAAAAAAGGGGCTGTTAAAAAAAAAGAAAATGACAGTGGAAACTCCAAAAAGAACTGGAAATGAAGGAAAAAAGGAAAATTTTTTTTACGGGGGTCATCCCCTGTCTTTTGGGAAACCTATCGGCTTTAAGTCTTTCACGGGGCGTTCCCCTTTTTACCAGTTTGTAAAATTATCATTTTCTAAGCTTTTTTTTTTTCCTAGAAAATAAATGCCAAGCTGCCCTTTCTAGGTCTTCACCCCTGAAGTTTCAGCATTTCCAATTTTTTCCCTTCTAAAGGATCTAACTTTTCTCTGGGAATTTTTTAAAAAAAAAAGGGAAAAAAACCTCTAAAGATTTCTCCTCCATTTTCCCTATATTACTTCTCAGTGAAGTTCATCAAGATTGAACAAAATTTTTAAAAAAGCAGGTATATTAAAGTGGAAAAATTTTTCCTCGCAACCCCTCTGAATGCTTCTGATGAAAGGCCACTCTGATTTCTCGGGATGCCTCCCAAAATTTTTTTTTTAAAAATAATTATTTCAAAAAGTGTTCAATATATCCCCTTTTAAGTAATCCCCGTCAAACATGATGGCAAACCCTTTTAGAGATTGAGTGCTCAAATTGTGATTCAAAACCCACAAAAAATTTTTTGCAAAGTCCCAAATAAAAAGCAATTTAACCTGAATACAGGTGGCTGTGAAGGGGCAATGTTGGGTGGCCACAGAAAAGGTTTCCAATGCCCCCTTTTGGGGTTTACCCAGCCATGGGTTTTCGCCAACACTGTCCTGTTCCCAGTTGGCCCCCCCGGTTGTTTTGGGGGTTCCCCTTCCCCCCCACCAAAACCCTGGCCACTCCCCCCCTTCAAAAGCGGGCATTACTCGTTTTTTCCCCCCCTAAATTCACAAAAAAATTCCAGCCCCTGAAAAGCACGATTTCCCTTCTCTCCCCTCATCCAGCAGCTACCCCACTCAGGTGATGATTTTCCCCAAACTCTACTCCCTTTTAAAAAGGATCTCAACCAATAGAAACAATCCCCCCCCTTTAAAAGAAATAGCCCTGTTCTCCTGCATCCACCCCTGCCCTCCGGGGTTGTTTAAACTGGGTCCCCCTTTGGAGGGGAAAAACCCTTCCTTTCCCAAAGGGCAAAACAATCCTCCCACCCGGGCCCACTTTGGCTTTGTCCCTTTCCCTAGCCTGGAGGGGTACCCTGCAACCCCCTTTCCCCTACCTGCAAGAAAGACTTCCCCTTCCCGGGCCTGCCTGCCTCCCCGCCTGCCTGCCCCTCTGCCTACCTGCCGGGCCTGTCGGGGCCCCCGGGGACTCCACGGCTTGGGGAGGCCTTCCGGGTTTGGGGGGGGGGTTTTTTTCCCACCTACACGCTCGGGGGTTTGGGTTTAACCCTCCTAGCTGATTGGCCCCTTCAGCCAGTCTCCCGATTTGGCGGAGGCTCCCCCGGGCCCCCCATTGCCTCGGGGCGGGTAAAAAGGGCGGCAAATCTTCAGCTGCCCCCGCCTCCTTGCCTCGGGGCAGAAAAGGGGCCCGGAAAACCCTTTTTGGGGGATACCAACTTTAATGGGAAAACCAACTTTTTGGAAATTGGGGGGGACTCTGTCCTCCGACCGGGGGGTTTGGGGAAAAGTCACCCCCCTTTTGGTTTTACAGCCCCGGGTTTGGAAATCCCTTAAAAAAGGGGGGGGAGTTTCCCTTCCTACTACCCCCAAAGTTTCCCAAACGCGGAAAAAAAAAAAACAATCCCTCCCTAGAAAATTTTCCTTGGGTTTTTCCCCCGACTTCGGGCCCTTCCCCGGCATGGACTCTTTTTTCCCTGGGTTGGGGGAACCTTTTATCCTTGGGAAAGGCTAAACTATGGCCTCCAAAGCTGAAAACCAACCCTTTTTTCTCCCCTCCTGGGGGGAACTTGGGGGCCCCCGGGGAAAGGGGCAAAACCTACCCCAAAAGGGGGTATCATGCCTTTCCAAAAAGGGTTGGCACCCCAGGGCCATCTGCTGCAGCAGTTTTTCCCCTGCAAGAAAAAGGGCAGCGGGCCCCAAAGTCCCCTTTATCCTCCAAAAAGGGTGGGGTAAGCCCACATTTGGGGCCTCCAAAAGGTTTAAAGAAAACCCATCCCTTCCTGGTTGGGGGGAACTCTTTGTCCTCCTGGGTAGGCAAAACGGGCCTCCAAAAAAAGGGGGCTAAAAACAATCCCCCCTCAAGTTCCCTGGCACTCGGGCTTTGTGGCTTTCCTCCCATGCGTGGACGGGTATCTCCCGGGGTTGGGGGAATTTTGGTTTGGCCCCTTTTGGGGGCAAAACTCGGCCTTGGCTTCACTTGGGGGGGAAAACAAAAGGGTGGTACAAAATGGCAAATACAGTTTTGTCCCCCCATGGCACCGGCAGCAGCTTCCCCCTTTGGCCGGATTTAGCAGCCTCAATAGTACCCAAATCCTCTAGTCCCCCAAAATCTTTTCCTAAAAGTACCCTAGAAACCCCAAAAATTTTTATTTCTCTTTCTAGTCCCCTTTATTTCTTTTATTTTCTATTTGTATTTGTTTTTCTTTTTCCCAAATTTCTTTTTCTTTTTCAAGAAACCCTATACTCTAGAGGAGGATAGGAAAGAAAAATTCCCTGGCCCCCGGCTTTCCTGTTTGGACTGTGTCTCCTCCCCCGGGTTTTGGTGGGGAACTGGGTTCTCCTGAGTAGTCAAAACTCTCGGGGGGTTTTCGTTTTGAGTGGTACAAAATGGTGGGCCAAACCCGTTCTGTTGGTTACTAAATACAGCTTGTCCCCCCCATGGCAGCCGTGCACCCATTTTTCCCCCCTCGGTTTTAAGCAGCCTCAAGTAACCTTTCCTCTAGTACCCATCTATCCATAGTACCCTAGAAATCCCCCAAAATTTTTCCCTTTTTCCCTCTTTCTAGTACCCTTTTTTCTTTTTATTTTTCTATTTGTTTTTTCTTTTTTCCATTTCTATTTCAATTTAAAAAGTACCCAATCCTTTTTTAAGGAGGATAAAATTTTTAAATTTTCCTACCCCGGGCTTCCCCCCTGCAGGGAAAACCCTTTTTTCTAAAGCTGGTATGGATAAACTGGGTCTCCTCGTAAGCCACCTTTGAAATTAACTTTTTCACGGGAAGTAAAGCCCTTCTAGACCTCACAGCACGGAAACTTTTAAAAGGACTAAATGTTCGGTTTTAAAAGGCCAGGGAAAAGGGAAAACTTCCCTGCCCCGGGCACTCGGGGCCTTCAGGGCTTTGCTGCGTGCAGGACTGTGTCCCCCCACTGGTTGGGGGTATTTGGACCTTTTTTTGGGTAGGCAAAAACTCGGCCAAAGGGGCCCGGGAGGGGTTTGAAAGAATCCCTCCCCAAAGAAATTCCCTGGAAACCTCTGGTTTTTGTGGTTTTCCCTGCGTGGACTGTTTTTCCCCATTTGGGTAGGAAAAAACTCTGGCCTGGGGGCCTCCAAAGTGGGCCAGCTGAAAGAACCCCCTCCCTCAATTTCCAGGGCGCTCGGGGTTTCAGGGCTTTGCTGTGTGCATGGACTGTGCCCTCCCCGTGTTGGGGGGAACTGGTCTCCTGATTTGGCAAAACGGGGGGCCCCAAAAGTAGGCGGGCTGAAAGAATCCTTCCCTAAACTTCCTTGGCACTCCGGGCTTCATGGAAATTGCTGCGTGCGGGGGACTGGGCCCCTCCACGGGGGTTGGTGGAACTGGGTCCCCCCGGGGAAAGGAAAAAACTGTGGCCCCCAAAGTAGGCACCCTAAAACAATCCATCTCCTTGAAATCGGCTTTGTGGTTTCCCCCCTGCGCAGCCCGGGCCCCTGGGAAAGAACTCAGCTCCGGGGTTAGGCTAAACCCCGGGCCCCTAAAAAAATTTTGCATAGGAAATCCACAGGTTGGCACCCCATGGAAACCGCTCCCACAAAAATTTTCCTTTCCTGCCAGATAAGCGCTGGCCCATTTTACCCTATCCTCCAAAAAAGGGTGGGGAAAAGTCACTCTGGCCCCTCCAAAAGGCTGAAAAAAACCAAATCCCTTCCTGGGGGGGTGGAACTCTTTTCCCTTGTCCCCCGGGGTAAGAAAAAAACGGGCCTCCAAAGTGGGCACGGAAAGAATCCCCCCCCCTAAAATTTTCCCGGTGCTCTGGCTTCGGGGCTGGGCTCAGGGCATGGACGTGTCCCCACTGGTTGGGGGAAAACGGGGCCCCCGGGGTTAGGCAAAACTGGGGCCCCCTTCCAAAGTGGGGTGGCTGAAAGAACCCTCCCTCTATTTCCCCCGGGTGCCCCGGTTCATGTTTTGCTGCGTGTGTGGACTGTGCCCTCCATGGGTTGGTGGAACGGGGGTCCCGGGGTAGGAAAACTCTGGCCTCCAAAGAAAGGGGGGCGGGAAACAACCCCACCCTCAAGTTCCCTGGCCTCGGGTTTCCCCGGGTTTTTCCTGTGTGGACTGGGGCCTCCCCCCACTGGATTGGGGGAACCCTCTTGTCCCCCTGGGTAGGCAAAACCGGGCCTGGTGGCCTCCAAAGTGGGCCCGGCTAAAAAGAATCCCCCCCCTAAAGTTCCAGGGCCTCTGGCTTCCGGGCTTTCCTAAAGGTCTGTGTCTCCTCCATTTGGGTTGGTGGAATTTGGGTCTCCTGGGTAGGAAAAAACTGTGGCCTTAAAAAGTAGGGGGCTAAAAAAATCCCTCCCTAAATTTTTCCTGGTGTTTCCGGCTTTGTGGTTTTTCCCTGCATGGACGTGTCTCCAAGGGGGTTTTTTTTTGGGGGAAATTTCCGTCTCCGAGTAGGCAAAACTCGGGGCCTGGGGGTTTGGGTCCTCAGGGATGGGGGAAAACTCAGTCTCCGGGCGGAGCCCCTTTGCATTACTGTTCAAAAGGAAGTAGAGGAAAATCTAAAACCGAAAAGCACTGTACGTGTAGACTAAATTTTGCTGGTTGACAGACCAATGGCCCAGAGAATTTTCCCTTTCCCCCGGGCCCGCCTGGCTTCGGGGTTTTCCTTTGTGTGTGGGGAAATGTGTCTCCCCTTGGTTGGTGGAACGGGGGGCCCTCCGGGGTAGGCAAAACTGTGGCCCCCAAAAGTGGAAGGCCCGGCTGAAAAAATCCTCCCAAAATTTCCTTGGCCCTGTTTAAATTTGGCTTTGCGCGTCCCGTGGACTGTGTCTCTACTGGGTTTGGAACTGGGTCCCCCATTTTGGCAAAACTGGGGGCCCCCCAAAGTAGGCGGCTGAAAGAATCCCCCCCAAAAAACTTCCCTGACGCCTGGTTTCAGGGTTTTGGCTGCCTGCTTTGGACTGGTCTCCATTTTTTTGGGGGAACGGGGGTCTCCTGATTTTGGGAAAAAACGTGGCCCCCCAAAAGTAGGGGGCTGAACGAATCCCTCCCAAAAAATTTCCCTTTGGGCCACTCTGGTTTCATGGCTTTGCTGCGTGTGGGGAAATGGCGTCTCCATTTGGGCAGGCAAAACTCGGGCCTAGTCCCTCCAAAGTTGCGGCTGAAAAATCCCTCCCCCAAATTCCCTGTGGAACTCTGGCTTCTTTGTTTTTCCCTGCGTGCAGGGGACTGTGTCCCCACGGGGTTGGTGGAACTCGGCCTCTTGGATGGGCAAAACTGGGGGCACCCAAAAAGTGGGGGGCCCTGAAAGAATCCCTCCCAAGATTTCCCCGGGCGCCCCTGGTTTTCGGGGCTTTGTTTCCTGCGTGGACTTTTCCTCCACGGGTTGGTGGAACGGGGTCTCCTGATTTTGGCAAAACTGTGGCCTCCAAAGTGGGCACTAAAAACAACCCCTCCCTAAAATTTTCCCTGGTGCCTGCTTCGGGGCTTTTTTGCGGGGACTGGGTCCCCCCGGGTAGGAAAAAACTCGGGCCCCTAGTGGCCTCCAAAGCAGGGGGGTTTGAACGAATCCCTTCCTCAAGCCCCCTGCTTGCACTCGGGCTTCATGGTTTTTGGGGCGTTGCGGGGACGTGTCTCCACTGTTTTGGGGAACGGGGTCTTGGTGGGGGGGGGGGGGGGAAAAACTTTGGCCTCCAAAGAGTTGGCTGAATAAAATCCCTCCCTCAAGTTCCCTGGCACCTGGCTTCGGGGTTTTTTGGCCTTGCGTGGATTTGGGGTTTTCCACGGGGTTGGGGGTTTTTTGGTTCTCCGGGAAATGCAAAACTGTGGCCCCCAAAAATAAGTGGTTTGAAAGAATCCCCCCAAACTTCCTTGGCACTCTGCTTCGTGGCTTTCCTGCTGCGGGGACGGTCCCACGGGGGTTTTTGGGAACTGGTCTCCGATTGGCAAATCGTGGCCTCAAAGTGGGGCGGCTGAAATAATCCCCACCCAAATTTCCTGGCCCCCTCCGGCTTTGTGGTTTTTGCTGCCTCGGGGACTGGGGGTCCACTGGGTTAGGGGAACGGGGTTTCTCCGGGTGTAGGTAAAACTGTGGCCTCCAAAGTGGGCCGGCTAAAAGAATCCCTTCCTCAATTTCCCCGGGTGCTCTGGCTTCGGGGGCTTTGCTTTTTTGCTTTTTAAAAAACTGGGGCCCCTCCACGGGGTTGGGTGGTATTTCAGCCCTCCTGGGAAAGGCAAAACTGTGGCCCTTCCAAAAAGGGGTTGGCAAAAAGAATCCCTCCCTCAATTTTCCCTGGGCGCTCTGGCTTCTTTGGTTTTTCCCCTTGCGGGGACTGGTCCCCAAACGGGGTGGGGCAAAACTCGGCCTAGGGGCCCCCCAAAACTGGGCGGCTAAACCGAATCCCTCCCTCAATCCCGTTTTCACCCCTGGCTTCGGGCTTTGCTGCGGCGGGAACTGTGTTTTCCCCTGGGTTTTTTGGGGAAAACCAGATCCCCTGGGTGGCAAAACTGGGGCCCTTTCCAAAGTAGGGCAGTTTGAAAGATCCCCTCCCTAAATTTCCCTTTGGGCCGCTCTGGCTTCGTGGTTTTGGGTTTCATCCCGTGGATTTGGGTCTCCACAGGGTTGGCAAACCGGTCCCGGGGTTGTAGGCAAAATTCTGGCCTGGCCTCCAGGCTTTCCTGGGGCAGCAGAAAGCCCAGCAAAAGGTTTTGCTCTGGTTAAACCCTTTTGTAACCCTACCTCCCAATCTGCTCGGGTACTCGGCCTCGAAGGGGCGGGAAAACCTGAGGCCCAAGGGGGGGCACCGGGCCCTGTTCCCTACCCAAATCCTAAAAAATTTAAGGGGGGGTTTGGGAAAAGTCACTCTGGCCCCCAAAAGGGCGGCAGAAACAATCCCTTCCCGGGGCACTCTGGCTTTGGGCTTCCCGTGTGGACCTGCTTCCTGGGGGGGAACTCGGCCCTCCTGTTTTGGGGGAAAAACGGGGCCACTGAGGCCCCTGTTTGGGAAATTTAGGAAATCCAACCCCAGTTTGCCCACACAAAAATTTGGTGGACTGACCCCCAGGGCTTTTTGGGGGGGGCCTCCATTGGCTCCTGAATTTGACCCGGGGGGGATTCTCCTTCAGCGCACCCTTTGGGGGAAAACTCCACTGGGGGATGATTCCCCAAGGGGTTTGGGGGGAAAAGAAATTGGGGAAATTTGGGGGAAAGAAATTGAGGGGAAAGGGGCACTAAACAAGATTAGTGGGGGGGGGGGAAGGGCATCCCTCTTTCCCTCTCCCCAACTAAAATCACTGACCGTTATTTGGGAACCAGGGGGCAAGGGAGTAAAGGGGGGGGGACTTTGAAAAGGAGAAAACCCTAAAACCCAAAATTTTGGGGGGGGAATGGAAAACTGTGTTTCCTGCTCCCCGGGAGAGCTGGGGGGGAAAAAGGGGAATGGTTAAAGGCTTCAAAAAAAAACAAAACAAAAGTATAACAGGCAGCCCTGACCAAGGGGGGTGGCCTTTTTTAAATCAGCGTTGAACAAGAAAAAAAAAAGAATATTGCTTTCTGCCCACTTTGTTTTGAAATTTTTGCATGGGATGAAAGCCTTATGCAATAAAAAATTTTTTAATATATTTTAAAATATTTTAATTCATCACCCATTTTAAAAAGTTTTTTCCCCCACCTGCCTTGGTAAACCCGGGGCCCCCCCCATGCCCGGGGAAAAGCAAAGTGTTTCTCCCTTAAAAACCCCGCCCCATACCACTACAAGTAGCCCTTTTCCTTGGGGGCGGTTTACAATTTTTTTAAATTACAGTGTGCAGGCTACACATTGCCCCCCCCGGGCCCCCCCTGGGAACTCATTTTACCGACCTCGGAAGGGAAAGGCTGAGTAAACCCCTTGACTTCTCCCCGGGGAAATTGAACCCAGGTCATGAGCAAAAATTTTAAACCTGCAGTACAGGCTTTTAAAACCACTGCGCCACGAATCAAATAAACGCTAAACCACGGAAAGAAACAACAAACGAAACATCGAACGAAAAAAATTCAAAACATTACTTGACAAAGGGAAAAACGGAATGAAACGGCCCCCTTTCCCACAAACGAAAAATCAAAAGGGTCATTTTTTCGGTCTTTGCCCATCTAATTTAAGGGAATTTATGGAGTATATTGTATTTTAAACCTTTTAATTTTTCTTTTGCCCTTTTCCCTCTTTTTGATTTTGTTTTTTAATAAAAAATAATAAAAAAATAATAAAAATAATTTTAATAATTTAATAAAAATAATAATAAAAATAAAAAATTAAAAATAAAAAAATATCTGGATCGGGGGGAGAATCACCTTAGCCTAGTCCAGGAAATAGGTCGCAGGATAGCCATTACGTCTCAATTTTGGCCCGGGAAAACCTTTTTTCCGGGAGGCAACAGCTCTCAATTGCTGTCCAAAGAGGGAATGCCTCGGGTGTGCTTGGCACTCTAGGCCAGCGGGGAACTAAAAAGGGGGTTTTTTTTAGTAAAGTGTTTTTAAACAATATAAAAAAATTTTTAATAAAAAAAATAAATAAATCTAAGGTCGGGTTAAATAATAATAATAAAAAAAATAAAAAAAATTAATAATAATAAAATAATAATAAAAAATAAAAAATAATACAAAAGAGTAAAAGATTTCAAAAACTGGACATAAACCTGGCAGTAAACAACTGAAAGGGTTTTGGTTTAAACACCTCCCCCATCTGCAGGGAAAAAAAGGGCCCCAACAATTTAAAAAAAATTTTTGAGGACGGGTTTTATTTTAAAATGAGTTGTTAACAACGGGCAAAACCTTTTTGGGATTCAGAAGGATCCAAAAAAAGGAGCAATAACCCTGAAAATTACAGTCCAATCACATGTTTACCAACAATGTATAAAACTGCTAAGAGGCAAAAATAGCTGATAAGAGTCCAGGTTTAAATTTGGGGAACAAATAACACATCCCAGTAGAGCAAAAAGGGGAAAACAAAGGGGGAAGTAGGGGCACAAAAAAACATTACTCATTGATAAAATAAACCTAAAAGAAGGGGAAAAGCCCAAAAAAACAAATTTATATATAAACTTGGATGACAAAAAAAACCCTTTGCTCAGTCCCATGCATAGTTGGATTTTTAAGTGCCTGGATGCCATTGGAATATTTTAAAAGTATTAGTCCCTAATTGAAAATGCGATAAAGGGAAATGGAAAACAGAATTTTTTTGTCAGGGAAAAAATTTAGGGTTTTGGTTAGCTTTAAAACAAGGGATTTTTAAAGGGTGACCCCTTTTTTTACCTCCCCAATTTACAAATTGCCCTGATTCCCCTCTCAATAATTTTTGGGCAGAACAAAAATTTGGGGTACCAAACTGCAAAAAATTTCGGGGCAAACACAGCCTAAAATTTCAGTACGAAAATTAGAAATTGAGTTTGGACTAAACAAATGTGCCACAGTGGCACTGAGAAAAGAAAAATCATTGAAAGTAAAGGGAATTAAAAAGGGCCAAAATGACAAGCTATTAAGTATCATCAGTCTGAACCCCTATAAAAAATTTTGGGCAATTGGAACTAGAAAATAAAAGAAAGGTAAAGGTGAAAAATGGGGGTCATAAAGAATAAATCCAAAGGGTCAGAAAAGTACAAAAAGTAACCCTGGGGGGTGGTAACCCCAAAAAAAAGCCATTAAAAGCTGGGCCTACCGGTCATCGGGAAACCCCCCCTGGCTTTAAAAACTGGACTCAGATGGAACTAGATAGTCAAAAAAGGAAAACAAGAAAACTTATGCCCAATTTAAAAAAATGCATTACATCCACGCAGTGATTTTGACAGGTTTTAAAATAAAACCTAAAAAATTTGGGTGGTAGAGGCCCTTTCCTGAAAGGGGAAGCAGATAATTAAAGAAGAAACCCATGCATTGGAAAATTAAATTTTAAAAAAAAGTAAAAGGCCACATTTTGGGGGTTAAAAAAAGGGAGGTGTTTAAAGTAAAGAAAACCCAAAGGTGCAAACAGGAAAACAACAAAAACAAATAACGAGCTGAAAGCGGGCATAAAAAGCACTGCGGGGACCCCGAAAAAGCCAAAGGAAAAGTAGATGAGGAAAAGATCGGTTTTTGGCTCACAAATGGAACCCGAAAAAAGAGACAGAAGCCCTGATTTTTTGCAGTTTCAAGAACAAGCATCAAACAAATCATTAAGGCTGGAAAAAAAAATGACGAGCCCCCCCCCCACTTTAAAGACTCTGAAAGAGGCAGAAAAATTTAAAACCCATATTTTTATTTTGCGCAAGAAAATTGCTTAGACTGATTACAAACAGCACAAAATGTTTGTTTCCAAATTTGGTCCACGGGAATTTGTGCCCGAATACCCATTTTCACTAGCAAAAAAACGGTGGGTTTTTAAAAACCCCTAAAAAAAAGTGACGAAAATGAGCATGCAAAATTACTTTGGGATTTTCCGAATACAGACAGACGGGGTTTTTGGGGGGATAATACCCCGGGATATTTTGAATGTGGAAAAAAAAATGTGTGGATCATTTTTTTTGAAATTTACCGGGGTGATCGTAGAGTCCTGAAAACAACTTGAAAAAATTACCCATATCAAATCTAAAAATTTGAATTTCCCAGAACTCGGGCAAAAAACCGGTACAGGTTTTTCCCAGGGGAAAATTTTGGCATGTTTGGGTGTGGGGGCCCAAAGAGCTAACCCAAGTTTTTTTAGAAAAAATTTGGATTTGGGAAAGGGGTCACCAAAAGTCAGATCAAAAGCTCCTTACGGGGACCCTGCTCGCAAAATTTTCCCGATACATCACTGAGTTTTAAACTTTTTGGGGAAAAGTATTTGACTAGTGTTTGGGTTAATTAAAAAATCCACAAAGATACTTTTGGGGAAAAGGGGAAAATAATAATAAAAAATAAAAATAATAATAATAATAATAATAATAATAATAATAATAATAAAAAATAATAAAAAATAAAATAATAAAAATACCCACATCACACGGGCCCCCATTTTCCCTTTTCAAAAGGCACAAAACCCCTGCTCAATGCAAACATCTGTTAGGAGCCCCCTGGACAAAATTTTTTTTGGAAAGGTTCATGCAGATTTTTTGGAACGGAGCCACCCCTTTTGGGTTTTCTATTACTTTCTGAGTAACAATACACTGCCCCCGTTTACATAAAATGCCCCTTTTCTTTTAATAGTTTTTGCCACAATTTTTTGTTTTTAAACTAAACGGAGAAATTTTCAGGGTGGAAAAATTTACTCCCATTTTCTGCCCTGATATTGTATCAATTCCCAATTTGCTGTGATATCACTTTAAACTCACTTTTTTTAAATCTGTTTTGGGAATATTAGATTTCAGGAAAATCAAACCAAGACAGGTTCTTTTTAAAAAGAAATTTTTTAAAGGGCTCAGTTTTCCCCTAACAAAAAAAAATGTCTACCCCAAACCCCTCTCTGGCATTGGTTTTGTGGAAATTTAGTTTAAAATCAAATCCCTTTTTCCTCCCCCCCCCCACAACTTTTTTGGGTTGTCCTGTTGCCCCTCAAAAAGGCCACTTGAACCTCAACAAATAATAAGTGATGTTTTCCCTTTGTTTCCTTTCCATTGGTAGTTAATAAAATCCCTTGAAAACCCTTTTCCCCCAGATTTTAATAAATACTGATAGGAAAACCCAAACGCCCAAAAACCCCTTGGAGGGGCCCAAAATCCCACTAAATTATAAAGAATATTTGCTGGAAAACTAGCAGATAGGGGCCCCCAATTCTTGATTGAAACCATTTTGTTTTGGTTTGTTTTTTTAAAAATTTTTTTAAAAAAGAAAAAAGAAGAAAGACCCTTCCAACTTTTTTTCCCTTTAAGCCATTTTGGCAACCCAATTTAAAAACCCCCACATACCCCTAATATAGTTTTCTCAAAAATACAGATGGGGGAGAACACAAACACAAAAAAATCCACTTTCCCTATCAATAGATCATCATTTTTTTTTTTATATGCCACAATACAAGAAAGGATCCTCATGCCAACAAACATGTTTTTAATCTCCCTTTGCTCAACAGGGGTGCGGGAAAATTTCAATACCAATGAAATTAAATTTCAAAATTTTTTCCTTGTTTTACTTTTTTTTGGTTGCTGTGGTTTGAAAAATTAACTTTTTTTTTTTGTTTTGATAAATAGCTTACATGAATTTTGCCCCCACGGGCCCGTTTTTGTTTATTTCCCCACGCAAATCCTATGCCTCGTAAAATTTTCTGGGTTTTGGTTGGCCCTTTTTTTACTAAACATCAACAGGGCCCTGCATTTTTGGGGCACAGACCCCAAAAGCCCATGGGAAATTTTTTATAAACCAGACATTTAGATGTGAATTTAAAATTTTATTGCGAATTACATACCTTTTCCCATTTTTTTAAAAAAATAAAAAATCTGAAATATAAATCAAGATCCAACATAACTATTACATTATAAGTCAGGGTTAAATTGTTTCCCGGGTGGTGTTTAGCCTGATAGGGCGACAGGCCCTTAAAATTTCACCCCTTGATTTTTTAAGTGATTGGGATGAAACCCCATTAAGACCACTCAATTTTTGTGGCCTGGGGAAAAGCTCTTGACATGCTCAGAATCCCCCTTGGGCTTTTTCTATTTTTTTATTTTGTTTTACATTAGAGAAGATTTTGCGGGAAATTTTCCCAAAATGGATTTTTTCCCTTTAAACCCACAGACCCTTCCCTTTCTCTGACTGTCACCCCTTTTATTATTTTGTAGTTGTTCCCAAAAGGGGTTTTTCCCGGGTGAGACATCACAGAGGGCTACCCCCCGGGGCCCCCTTTTTTGGGCCTTTAAAAATTTCGGGGAACCCAATCGCGGGAAACCCTGCAGCCCTTAATAAAAAAATTTTGGTAATATTAGTTTTTTTCCCAACTTTCCACTCCCCCCAGGACAGAAATTTGTTTATTTGTTTAAACAGAAAATTTAAAGGCTTTTATACATTTTTAAATTATGTTTTCATTTTGGTATTGATAGCCCTAAAATTTTTAGATATTTTTAAATTTGGTTTTGACCATCAGAGCTTTAAAATTTGATTGGGAGCATTTTAAATGTATAAGAGTTTTGGGCCCCCTTGCTGACAACCCTTTGCTTTTTCCTGAGACACACACATAGTAAAAATTTTTTTAGGGAAGTTTTTGAGCCAACTACAAGAATTTGTTGGGAAAAATTTTTCTGCATAGGAAAAAACCACAAGAGGGTATAAATTCACAGATGCCCAGAGAAAAAGGGTTCAATGTTGGGTACATAAAAAAAGGGAAATGTTCTTTTTCTGAGCAACTTATCATTTATGTTTTGGGGTTTTCCCAGTTTTTCTTTGAACGACCATTTGAATTTGCTTCTTTCTTCTTTCTAAAATATTTGTCAGAGAAAAAAAGGAAATTTAACAAAAATAAACTTTACTTATTTTTTTTGCAACCAAAAAACCCAAAAATTTTATCCCAACGGGCAGGGCCCCAATTTTTCTCTCTGTGTGTGCACACGAACCACCCTTGAGCATTTTTCGTTGCAACAAAAGAAAAGACCTTCTTAACCCGGGGACGGGGGAACCCCCAATGCATGTACCAAAATCTTAGAGGGAACCTTGTCTCAATTTTTAAATTTCCAACAAAGCCAAAAGGGCTGTGCCAAAAGTTTTCTGTTTTTCAGCTAAATTTCCCCCCAAAACCCAAATTTCACCACCGCCCCCAAAAACAGGCAAACTAGTTTCTTTCAAACTCAAAGTGTTTTTTAAAAAGTTTACTTGGGGCCTTTTTACACGCCCCCCCTTAAATCCGCTGGCCCCTTTAAAATTTTGGGAAAACCAGAGATTTTGGGAGGGGTTCTTTGCTGTTCTTTCCCTCCCCCCCCCCAGCTGGGCACTTCTTTGTTCTGTCGCGGGAGGGGGGGGGAGGGAAAAAAGCCTTAGCCCAGAGCAAAAGAAAAAAAGGGCTTACCTCCCATTTTTGGGGGAATTTTGTCAATCTCTTTTAACTTCCGGGTTCCTCTTTAAGGGGCGGAGGAAAAGAAAAACAACAAAAAGAAGCGGGGGAACCTCAGGCAGTCTCCGGATAAAAATTTTTTTTTCACCATAAAAAAGCGGGTACAAGAAAACTGCGGGTTTGGTCAGGGCTAAGGGGGGGGGGTCCCCTTTTAAATTTGGGTCTGCAAACTCGGGAGCTGGGGGTAAACATTTTTTTTCGCCCGGGAGCTTGCACCCTTTGCAGGGGAGCTTAGGGGTCGGAAATCAACACCCTTACACAAGGGGAAATTGCTGTTATTTTCCATCAACACCCATACTCCCTAAAAAAATGCATCTACTATCACGGGGGGCAAGCAACAGGCATCTACAAAGGGGCTTTTCCCCTTCCTGGGCCCCCTCCCCACAAAAAAAAAGTTTACTGACACAAGAAAGTAAAAAATTTTAAATTCAAATACAAATACATTATCATCATAATAGAGTTATTTTCTCAGAAATATGCTTGGCTATAAAATATCAAGCAGGAGGGTTTAAAAACACATGTTTTTAGGCAAGGGCTAAAAAAATTGAGAACGAAAGATCTAATTCAGGCCCATTTAAAGAACACTTTCCCATTTAAAAAGGGATTCCCCATCCTCCTGGCCCGTAGAGAAGTTTTTTTCCCTTGCGAAGTTTTGGAGTTTGCCACAATTATTGTGTTAATGGGGGGGACCCTTTTATGCATAAAAATATAAAAACTGACCAGGCGGATAAACCCATTGCCCGTTTTTTTTTGGGCTTCGGGGCTTAAATTTTCCCCAAGAAAAAACCCTCTAGGGGGAAAGAACCAATTTTCCCTCCCCACTGGGTTCCCCGGGCCCAAAATTTTAATAAAGTCCTAGCCAGCAAACCCTGACCTCTGGGAAGGAAACTTTCGTTAAAACATCTAAAAAGGAGCAGGTAGTAAAAAGGCTGCTCTAGATAACCCCAAAGCAATTGCCTCCGAAATTTTGCTTTTGAGAGGCATACTCCGTAGGAAAAGGGGGGCTCCATCAGGTCAAAAAAAAACAAAAAATTTCTAGCTACTGCCCTTATAAAAAAAAAATTTAAAAATTGATGGCTAACATTGTTAAGTTTTTTTTTTCGGTAAAAAAAAGCTTTTTTTGTGAAATGATTTTGCAAAGGGTTAATTCGCCCAAAAAACCAAATAAGTCATTTAGACCGGAATTTCTCTTGCCAAGCCAAGAGTATGGAAATGGAAATAAATTATCTGTCACAAAAAAATGAGAACTGAAAACCCAAATGTAATGCTTTAGACTACTTTTTGATTTCTCCCTTTCTCAATTCACATTACTGAGGTCTTTTTAACTCAAATGAATGCCAAATTGGATTCATAGGATCCCTTACAGTGTTGTTGGTTCACCTTAAAGGGTCAACTGTGGCTCCTTCTTCTGCACGGGAAAATTTTGCCCTGGAACCAAAAAAAACAACCCAAATTTCAGTCTTGAAACTAAAAATTTTTTCCCCTATCCATCCATCTGCTATGCAATTTGAACTCATATTTGGGCACAAACCCGGGTTTTTCCTTGTTCATTTTAAAAATGCAATAGCCTTTGGAAAATAAACCCATAAGCGTTTCCCCAAAATCCCAAAAGTAAAATGAAAAAAATAGTCATCCACCAAGGGTATAAGTGATGCTTCTGATTATAATTTTTTTAACCCGGGTTTGGTCGCACTCGGGAGAGCATTGTGTAATCTCCCCCCTAGCCCCAAAGCCAGTGCTGGCTTAATGCCAGCAAAGGCACTGATCCCTGACTCTCTTTTTTAAACAGAAGCTTTTGGTAACCAGGGGGAACATCCTGTGAGAGCCTTGATACATACCATCCAAAAGCAACAAACTGTGATTTTTTTCACAAAGGTTAAAACCCCCCACCAGCAAGAACTAAGAAGAGCTGCTTTCACTCTACTGTTCCTATGAAAAATTTTTTTTCAGCAAAAAAGATTAGAGATTTTATAGCCCTTTTTTTTGGCCCTCCTTGACTTTTAACATCCCCCACCCTTTTTCCCTTTTTTCCCTCAAAAGACCCTATTTGCCCACCCTTATCTCCTTGGGGCCCAATTATTTTTTCATTTCAGCATTCCAGACCTCATGGAGAAAATCCCAAAAGATATCCCACTTGCATTTTACAATTTACCTGTTTAAGCCATTTTCCCCCCAAATTTAAACCTTTAAATTATTTTCCCCCACTGGGACCTTTTTTTTGCCAGACCTCAACCGGGTTTCTTTAAAAAACCAATTTTTTGGGCCTTTGTTCACCCCTCTTTTTAAAAATAAAAAATATTTCCCCCTTGCTTGTCCCCTGGCTTTCATCTTGCTTTTTGTTTTTTCCAATTTTTAAAATGTGTAAAAATTTTGGGTTGTGGACTTTTTTATATTCTCTATCCAAATACCATATGGCCGCTTTCAAGTAAAAATTTTGGGAAAACTATTGGAATCAATAATTAGTTATATGTTTAACCCTTCTCAGGGCCCGGGGGAACCTAAAAAAACCCAATTTTATTTTTTCCTTTTAAGAGCCTTGTGGCACAAGTATTTTAAAACTGTTGTAGTGCGCTAAAACTATGCCCCAGGGCCCGGGGGTTTTCAACCCCCAGTCCATGGCTCAGGGTTTGGGACTAAACCCCTTCTATCCTTCCGGGGGTCAGTAAAATGAGTACCCACTCAGGGGGGAATTGTAGCCGCGAAAAAAAAATTATAAACTGCCCAGAAAAGGGGCTTTAAGTGATACCGGGGGGGTTATAAAAAGCAAACATTTTTGTTTTGTTTTAAATAGAATTTTAAAAAATTTAAATTAAAGTCTTCTTTAAAAAAAGGGGGGTTACTTCATCCTCTTTGTTCCATGACTTGTTCTGTTTTTTGACAGCGTTGGCTAATGGTCGGGTGGTTTTGTCCCTGTTTAAAGTTTTCCCCATGGTTGTATAACTGTCTTGTGACAAGGGGGTTCCCTCATGGTCTTGTACCGGGGACAAAAAAACTTTTAATTTGTCTACTTTTTTCCCCCCTTTTGGGGGGGGGGGGGGTTAAAAAATTCCCTTTTTTATATATCTCACTTCTAAAATTTTCAAAAAAAAAAAAAAAACCCTGGACACAGTTTTTTGAGAGAAATAAAATTTTTTTTTTTTCATGACATTTTTTAACTAAAACAGTGTCTTGCCCCTCGGAACAAAAGGGGGAAAACAAAAAAGCGAAAAAGGGGAAAAACCCTTTTACCCCAGCACCGGGGTACAAGTTTAAATCTTTTGCTTAGCACCTTTCCGGGGGCATAATCGAGGAAAATTTTCAGAATTTGCACGGGGACGTGAAGTAACATTTTTTTGTACGTTTCCTAAGCCAACACTAACAAAACAAAGGGAAAATTGAATTAACCACCCTATTTTGTTCCCCCTCCCCAAGCTTTTGGGCCCAAATTGGGGACTAAAACTATTTTTGGACTACAACCCCCGGGTTTCCAAACAGCTTTGGAAAAAAAATTTTTGATGAGGTATTTTGGGAGCCCATAGCCCAAAAAGTGTACTTTTTCCGGGTACTAAAGCATAGCACAAATAAAAAATTCTTACTAAAGAAATTTTTTTCCCCCATTTCCCCAAGGGGGGAAAAATCCAGGGGAATTCATGGAAACTTTAAAAAATGCCCTAAATGAGAAGGGGCCCACATAAGAATCGGGGAAAAAGAAAAGCAAAAAAGCAAAGGTTCTGCTTAAATACCACCCCATACCATTTTAAAGGTTTTCCGGGTGGGTTTAAACAATTTTTTAATTAAAAGTGTGCAGGCTACACATTGCCCTCCCCCCCAGAAAAGCGGGGTACCTTTTTAACCGACCTCGGAAGGAGGGAAGGCTGAGTGAACCTTGAGCCTGCTTCCCTGGGACTGAACCCCGGGTCGTGAGCACATTTTTAAAACCTTTCAGTACAGGTTTTAACTCCTCTAAATGGCACAAAAATTTTGATGTTTTTCAGAAAAAAAGCTGGTTTTAGTGCTCAGCAGGGCCCTGATTACACGCCCTTTAGAACAGTCCCTTCCAAACCGGGGCCCCCCTAAAGTTCTTGGTTAAAATCTCAAAGCCTTCCCCCACTTCTTTGTGTTTACCAGTACTTCGGGGAGCTGTAGCCCAAGCACCCATGGGGAAACCCAAAAGGCTGAAAGTAGAACCACCTCCAAAACCAACAAGGGAAGAATTCATCAACAAGTCAAAAATTTTTAAAGTAGTTTTTGCAAAGGTAATGGTGAAGACCCCGGGAAATTTTTGAAACCCCAAATAATCCCGGGAAAAACATGTTTCCCCCCTTTTTCCCATATTTGGGGAGAACACTGCTTGTTTAGGATAACCTGTTTGTCCAAGCTTCTTTCCCCCTTTGTTGTAGAGCACACCCACGAATCACCCACATAAATTCCCTAAGAGGTCTGAATAAAGGGGAATGGCCCAGCCCTCTGGGGGGGGGGGAACGTGAAAAAAATTTTACAGCCCCAATTAACAAAAAAATTTAAAAGAGGGGGACTTTTAAAACACTTCAGCCTACACGGGTTTTCATTTAAAAAAACTCCCACCAAATTTTAAAAAGGTGCCAATTTGGGGAAAACCCCCTAAAGCTAGTTACTAAAATTTTTGGCAAACACCATCCCCCCCCACCCCCACAAAAATTATCTGTGAAAAAGAAAAAACTTTTTTATCACAATTTTTTTTTTCTCCCAGTGAAAGTCAATGGGAACTTTACAAATGACCCTTAAGACCCCAAACCAACAAGGCCCCGGGCCCTAGTGCTTTGGCAGATACAGTTCATACTTTGGGACAGCTCCTACATTTCCCCCCGGTACTTGCTGTGCCCCATCAGTATTCTTTTAAGGCACTTTCTATCTAAAACCCAAATTTTTGGTTTTTAAAAAAAAGAGCCCAGGGGGTTTAAAGGGACCCCTTTCCCTTCTAGAAGAAGAAAGGGAAAACAACTCAAATCCCATGGCAACAAAAGACGGGGAAGGGTTTTTAAGGCCACCAGACTAAATCATATAAAAGGCAAAAATTCCCAAACACTCGAATTACAGCTTTCCCTTTGGATAGCCACTGTCCAGTTTCGAAATTTTGGGTTTTTTTTACATCCAATTTTTTCATCTCATAAATTTGCATAAAAAATTTCTTCAACTTTTTAAAATTTCTGTTGCCATATGTCCAAAAAAGGGTTGGACTTGTTTGCCCCCCAAAAGCTTACTCTAAAATAAAATTTAGATTTCAAGGTGTCATCTTTTTTTGTATGTCTTTTTTTTAAACTTTAAATTTTTTTTCCCAGGTTATTTTTTTGGGTTTTTGCAATGCAAGGGTAAAAGATGCCCACAAAACCTTTCCAAACCCCCCAAAAGGGTTTTCCCCTGGGTGACCATTTCACATTATTTTTCAGGGGCTATAATTTACTTTTGCAAACCTAATGCGCACATAGACTAAATATTTTAACCCCAACCCAGAAATCCTTCAGGTTTTACATGCCTATATCGGGTTTCTTTTTTTTTAAATAAAAATCTGTGCCTGCCCTGAAATGCAACAGCCTGACAAAGCCCTGAATACTGTGGTGAAGGGCAAATATCAAAAGATAGCAAGATAAAGTCTTTCCCTCTTTTTTCCCCCCTTTTTTTTGGGGTTGGGTTTTTTTTTTTTTTTTGGGGTTTTTTTACTAAAAGGAAAAAGGGGGTAAAAGGGGGGTTCCCGGGAAACAAATTTCCCCCTTTTTTTTTTTTTGGGGAAAAAAAAAGGGGGGGGGCCCCCCTTTAAAAAGGGTTTTTTTTTTTTTTTAAAAAAGGGGGGCCCCAAATTTTTAAAAAAAAAAAATTTTTTGGGGGCCCCGGCCCCAAAAGGGGGGGGGGAAAAATTGGGGGGGGCTTAAAGGGGTTTTTTAAAACCCCCCCGGGGGGTTTTTTTAAAAAAAATTTTTTTCCCGGGGCCCCCTTTTGGGGGGGCCCCCAAAAAAAAAAAAAGGGGAAAAAAATTTTTAAAAAAAAAAAAAGGGAAATTTTTTTTTTTTGGGGGGGTTTTTTTTTTCCCCGGGGGTTTTTGGGCCGGCCCCAAAAAAATTTTCCCCCGGGGCCCCAAAAAAAAAATTTTTTTTTTTTTAAAGGGAAAAAATTTTTAAAAAAAAAGGGGGAAAAAAAAAGGGGGAACCCCCCCGGGGGGAAAAGGGGTTTTAAAAAGGGGGGGGGGGGGGCCCCCCCCCCCCCCCCCAAAAAAAAAAAAAAAAAAAAAACCCCCTTGGGGGGAAAAAGGGGGGGGGGGGGGCCCCCCCCCCCCGGGGGGGGGAAAAAAAAAACCCCCCTTTTTGGGGTTTTAAAAACCCCCCCCCCCCCCGGTTCCCCCCCCCAAAGGGAAAAAAAATTCCCAAAAGGCCGGGGCCCCCCCCCCCAACGGGGGGGGAAAAATTTTTTGGGGGGGTTTTTTTAAAAAAGGGGGCCCCCCCCCCCCCCCCCCCGGGGGGGGCCCCCCGCCCCCCCCCGGGGGGGTTTTGGGGGCCCCCTTTGGGGGGCCCCCCCAAACCCCCCCCCCTTTTTGGGGGGGGCCCAAAAATTTTGGGCCCCTTTTTGGGGGGGGAAAAAAAGGGGGGGAAAAAAAACTTTTTTTGGGGGGGGGGGGGGGGGCCCCTTTTTTCCGGGGGGGGAAAAGGGGGGAAAAAAAGGGGGGGGGTTTTAAAAGGGGCCCCGGGGCGGGGGGGGGGCCCCCAACCCCCTTTTTTTCTTTTCTGGGGCCCCCCCCCCCCCCCCCCCCCCCCCCCAAAAAAATTTTTTTTTTTTGGGGGGGGAAAAGCTTCCCCCGGGGCCCCCAATTTTTCCCCCCCCCCGGGGGTGGGCCCCCCCCCCCTTTTTTTTCCCCTTTTGGGGGGGCCCCCCCGGAAACCAAAAAAAAAAGGGGGGTTTTTTTTTTTTGGGGAAAAAAAAAGGGGGGGGGGGGGGGGGAGGGGGAAAAAAAAGGAAAAAGGGGGGAAAAAGGGGGCCGGGGTTTTTAAAAAAAGGGGGGGAAAAAAACCCCCCGGCCCCCCCCCCTTTCCCCCCCG
This sequence comes from Phrynocephalus vlangalii, assembly GCA_037367305.1. Taxonomy (NCBI): domain Eukaryota; kingdom Metazoa; phylum Chordata; class Lepidosauria; order Squamata; family Agamidae; genus Phrynocephalus; species Phrynocephalus vlangalii. The sequence goes on from JAWVWN010000042.1 coordinate 24,790, forward strand.
GGGGGAAAAAAATTTTTGGGAAAAAAAACCCCCCCTAAAAACCCCTCCCCCCCTTTTTGGGGGTTTTTTGGGGGAAAAAAAACCCCCCCGAAGGGGGGAAAAAACCCCCCCCTTTTTTTTTGGGTTTTTTTTTCCCCCCCCCCCCCCCCCTTCTAAAATTTTTTTTTTTCCCCTTTTTTTTTGGGGGTTTTCCCCCCCCTTTTCCCTTTTCCCCCCCCATTTTTTTTTTTCCCCCCCCCCTTTTTTTTGGGGAAAAATTTTTTGGGGGGGGGGGGGCCCCCCCTTTTTTTTTTTTTTTTTTAAAATTTGGGGGGGGGAAAAAAAAGGGGGGGGAAAAGGGGGGGGCCCCCCCCTTTTTTATCCCCCTTTTTTTTTTTTTTCTTTTTTTAAGGGGGGGAGTAAAAAAAGGGACCCCTTTTTTTTTTTCCCCCCTTTCCCCGGGCGGGGGGGGGTTCCCCGGGGGGGTTTTTTTTTGTTTTTTGGGTTTTTTAAAACCCCCCCCAAAAACCCTTTAACCCCCCCAAAAAAAAAAATTTTTTTTTGGGGTTTTTTTTTTTTTAAAAAAAAAAAAAATTTTTTTTTCCCCCCCCCCGGGGGGGGGGAAAAAAAAAAATTTTTTTTTTTCCCCCCCCCCCGGGGCCCTTTCCAAAAAAATTTTGGGGAAAAGCCTTGGGGGGAAAAAAAAAAAAAAAAGGCCCCTGGGGAAAAAAAAATTTTTTTCCCCTTTTTCCCCCCCCAAAAAAATTTAAAAAACCCCCCCAAAAAAAAAAATTTTTTTAAAAAAAAAATATTAAAAAAAAAATTTTTTCCCCCCCCACCCAAAAAAAAAAAAAAATTTTTTTAAAAATAAAAAAGGCCCGGGGGGGAAAAAAAATTTTGGTAAAAAACCCCCCCCCCCCAAACCCCCCCCAAAGGGGTTTTTTTTTTTTCCCCCGGGGGGGAAAATTTTTTTAAAAAAAGGTTTTTTTTAAAAAAAAACTTAAAAAAATTTGGGGGGAAAAAAAATTTAAAAAACCCCCAAAAAACAAAATTTTTTAAAATTTAAAAAAAGGGGGGCCGGGGGGAAAAACAATTTTTTTGGGGAAAAAAAAAAATTTTTTTAATTTTCCCTTTTGTAAACCCAAAAAAACCCCCGGGGGTTTTTAAAAAAAAGGGGAAAAAAAAATTTTTTGGAAGGGGGTTTTTTTTTTTAAAAAAAAAAAAAGGAAAAATTTTCCCGGGAAAAAGGGGGGGGTTTTTCTTTGGGGGAAAAAAAAAAAGCCCTTTTTTTAAAAAAAAAAGGGGGGGGAAAAAATAAACCCCAAATTTTTTTTTAAAATTTTTTTTTAAAAAAATTTTTGGAAAATTTTTTTTTTAAAAAAGGGTTTTAAAAAAAAAAAAACCTTTTTTTTGGGGTTTTTCCCCCAAGGATTAAAAAAGGGTTTTTTTTTAAAACCTTTTTTAAAAAAGGGGGGGCCCCCTTTCCCCCGGGGGAAATTTTAAAAGGGGTGGAAAAAAAAATTTTTTAAAAAATTTCCCCCCAAAAAAATAATTTAAATTTTTTTTTTGGGGGATGGTTTTTTTCCCCCCTTTTTTCCTTTTTTTTAAAAAAAAGGGGGGGAAAAAAAACCCCCAAAAAAAGGAAAAAATTTCCCAAAAAAAATTTTTTTTTTTGGGGTTTTTTTTTGGGAAAAAAAGGGGAAAAAAAAAAATTTTTTTTTTTAAAAAAAAAATGGGGAAAAAAAATTTCCCCTCATTGGGAAAAAAAATTTAAATTTTTTTAAAAGGGGAAAAAAAAAATTTTAAAATTTTTAAAAAAAAAAATTTTTTTTAAAAAAAATTTTAAACCCCCCCGGGGTTCCGCAGGCCCAAAAACTTTTTTTGGGGAAAAACCTTTTTTCAAAAAAATTTTAAATTTTTTTCCAAAAAATTTTTTTTAAAAAAAAAATTTTTTTTCTTTTTTCCCCCCAAAAAAGAATTTTTCCCTTTTTAAAATTTTTCCCCCTTTTTTAAAAACCCCCCGGGGGGGTTTTTGGGGGGGGGGGTTTTTAACCCCATTTTCCCCTTTTAAAAAAAATTTTTTTTTTTTTGGGGGCCCCCCTTTCCCCCCTTTAAATTTTTAAAAATTTTAATTTGGGGCCCCTTTTTTCCCCCCAAATTTTTTTTTTTAAATTTAAAAAAACCCCCCCCTTTTTGGGGGCCCCCCTTTTTTTTTCAAACATTGACCCCCCTTAAACCTTTTAAAAAAATTTCCCCCAAAAAAACCCCCCAAAAAGGGGGGCCCCCCCTTTGGGGGGGTTTTTTTTAAATTTTTTTTTTGGGGGGGGGGGGGGGAAAAATTTAAAAAAAAATTTTTTAAAAAAAAGGGTTTTTGGAAAAAAAAAAGGGGGGGGGGGGGGGGAAAACTTTTTAATTTTTTTTTTGGGGGGGGGGCCCCCGGGGGGGTTTTTTAAAACCCCCCCCCGGAAAAAAAAACCCCCCAAAAAAAACCCTTCCCCTTTTTTTTGAAACCCCAAAAACCCAACCCCGGGGCCTTTAAAAATTTTTTCCCCCCAAAACCCCCCCGGGTTTTTGGGGAAAGGGGAAATTTTTGGGGGGGGGGGGCCCCCCCCCCTTTTTTTTTTTCCCCCCCCCCACCCCCCCCTTTTTTTTCCCCCCCCCAAAAAGGGGCCGGAAAACCCCCCCCAAATTTCCCCCAACCCGGGGGGAAAAAAATTTTTTTCCCCCAAAAAAAAAATTTTTTTTTTTGGGGGGGGGGGGGGGTGGCCCCCAAAAGGGGGGGGGCAAAAGGCCCAAAAAAAAGGGGAAAAGGGGGGGGGGGGCCCCAAAAAAAAAAATAAAAAAAAAATTTCCCTCTTTTTTTTGGGGGGGGGGGGGGGGGGGAAACCCCCAAAAAAATTTTTTGGGGGGGGTTTTTTTTAAAAATTTTTTTTGGGGGAAGGGCCCCCCCTTTTGGGGGGGTTTTTTTTAACCCGGGGAAAAAAGGGGGGGCCCCCCCTTCCCCCCCCCCTCTTTTTTTTTTTTTTTTTTTCCCCCCCCCCTTTTTTTTTTTCCCCTTTTTTAAAAAATTTTTAAAGGGAAAACCCCCCTTTTTTGGGGGGAAAAAAGGGGGGGAAAAAAAGGGGGGGCCCCCCCCGGGCCAAAGGGGCCCCCAAACCCCCCCGGGGGGGGGAAAATTTTTTTCCCTTCCCCAAAACCCCCCGGGGGGGAAAAAAAGAAAATGGGGGGGGGGGGGGGGGGGGGGGCCCCCCCCCCCCAAAAAAAAAAAAACCCCCCCCCCCCCCCCCCTTTTTAAAAAATTTTTTTTTCCTCCCCCTTTTTCCCCCCCCCCCCCCCATTTTTAAAAAAAAAGGGGCCCCCCCCAAAAAAAAAAACCCCCCCCCAAAAAATTTTTACCGGGGGGAAAAGGGGCCCCCCCCTTTCCCTTTTTTGGGGGGTTTGGGGGGCCCCGGGGGGGGCCCCGGGCCCCCCCCCAAAAAAAGGGGGAAAAAAAGGGGGGGTTGGGAAAAAAACCCCCCCCCAAAAGGGGGGAAAAGGGGGGGGGGGGAAAAAAAAAAAAAAAAAAAATTTTCCCCCCCCTGGCCCCCCTTGGGGGCCTTGGGGGGTGGCCCCCCCCCGGGGGGGGGGGCCCCCCCAAAAGGGGGCCCCCCCAAAAAAAAAGGGGGGGAAAAGGGGGGCCCGGGTTTTTTTTTTTTTAAAAGGGGGGGGGGGGTTTAAAAAAAAAAAGGGGGGGCCCCTTTAAAAAAGGGGGGGGTTTTTTAAAAAAAAAGGGGGGGGGGAGGGGTTAAAAAACCCAAAAAAATTTTTTAGGGCCCCCCCGGGGGTTTTGGGGGGCCCCCTTTAAAAATTTTTCCTTTGGGGAAAAAAAAAAATTTTTCCCCCCCCCCAAAAAAAAGGGGGGGGGCCCATTTTAATTTGGGGGGGTTTAAAAATTTTAAGCCGGGGTTTTTTTGGGGGGTTTTTTTGGGGGGGCCCCAAAAAAAAAGGGTTTAAAAAAAATTTTTTGGGCCCCCCCGAAAAAAACCCCAAATTTTTTTTTAAAAGGGAGGGCCCCGGGGGAAAAAAAGGGGTGGGTTTTTCCAATTTTTTTAAAAAAATTTTTTTTTTTTTAAAAAAAACCCCCCCCCCAAAATTTTTTTTCCCGGGTTTTTTCCCACTTTTAGTTTTTTAAAAAATTTGGGGGGCCCCCCCCCCCCCCCGGGAAAATTTTTTTTTAATTTTAAAAATTTTCCCCCCTTTCCCCCAAAAAAAAAAAAAAAAAGGGCCCTTTTTTTTAAAGGGGGGGGCCCCCCCCAAAAAAAGGGGGGGGGGGGAAAAGGTTTTTTTTGGGAAAAATTTAAAAAAAAAAAAAGGGGGGGGTTCCCCCCCAAAAAAAAAAAGAAAACCCCCTTTTTTTTTTTTTAAAAAAAAAATTTTTTTTTTAAAAAAAAAAAAAAAAAAAATGGTTTTTTTTAAAAAAAAAATTTTTTTCCCCCCAAAAATTTTTAAAAAAAAAATTTTGGGGGCAAAAAAAATTTTAAAAGGGGGGAAAAAAAATTTAAAAAAAAAAAAAAAAGGGGGGGCCCCAAAAAGGGGGGGGGAAAAAAAAAAAAAAGGGGGAAAAAAAAAAAATTAAAAAAAAAAGGAAAAACCAAAAAAAATTTAAAAATTTTTATTTTTTTTTTTTTTTTTATTTTTTTATTAAAAAAATTTTTTTTTTTAAAAATTTTAAACCCCAAAAAAAAATTTGGGATTAAAAAAAAAAAACCCGGTTTTTTGGGGTTTTAAAAAAACCCGGGGTTTTTTGGGGGGGTTTTTTTTTTTTTTAGTTTTTTTTCCCCCCCCAAAAAACCCCAACCCCCCCCTTTTTTAAAAAATTTTTTTAAATTTTTTTTTAAAAAAAAAAAAAAATTTTTTTCCCCCCCCAAAAAAAAAAAAAAATTTCCCCAAAAATTTTTTCCCCAAAAAAAAACCCCCTTTTTTTAAATTTGGTCTTTTTTCCCCCAAAATTTTTTTAAAAAAAAATTTTTTAAAAAATTTTTTTTTTTCCCCCCCTTTTTTTGGGGGGGGGGGTTTTAAAAAATTTTAAAACCCTTTTTAAAAGGGGTTTTTTTGTTTTTTTTTAAAAAAAATTTTTTTTGGGGGGTTTTTTTTTTCCCCTTTTTTTTTTGGGGGGGGTTTTTTTTTTTTCCCCCCCCCCCCCTTTTTAAAACCCTTTTTAGGAAAAAAAGGGTTTTTTTTTTGTTTTTTTTTAAAAAGGGGAAAAATTTCATTTTTTTAAAAGGGGGGCCCCCCCTTTTTAAGGGGAAAAAGTTTTTTTTTTTGGGGGGCCTTTTGGAAACCCTTTTTTTCCTTTTTTAAAAAAAAAAAATTTTTTAAAAAATTTTCCCCCTTTTTTTTTAAAATTTAATTCCCCTTTTTCCCAAAAAATTTTCAGGCCCCAAAAATTTTTCCTATTTTGGGGAAAAAAAAAAACAAGGGAAAAATTTTTTTTTTTTTGACCCCCCCCAAAAAAAACCCCCGAAACCAAAACCCCCCCAAAAAAAGGGGGTTTCCCCAATTTTAAAAAAGGCCCCCCTTTTTTTTTTTTTCGGCCCAAATTTTTACTTCCCCCCTTTTAAATTTTTAAAAAAAGGGTTTTTGGGGGGGGGGGGGGTTTTTTTTTTTTTTTAAAAAATTTTTTTTTTAAAAAAAATTTTTTTTTCCCCTTTTTTTTTTCCCCCCCCCTTTTTTCCCTTTAAAAAATTTTTTTTTTAAATTTTTTCCCCAAAAAAAAAAAACCCTTTTTTTTAAGGGGCAAATTTTTTTTAAAAAAATTTTTTTTTTTAAAAACCCCTTTTTCCCCCAAACCAAACGAAAAACCCCCCGGGTTTTTTAAAAAAAAAAAATTTTAAAAAAAACCCCGGGGGGGAAAAAAAAAAGGAAAAAACCCCTTTTTTTTTTTTTCCCCAAAAAAAAAAAACTTTACCTTTTTGGAAAAATTTTTTTGGTTTTTTTTTCCCCCCCCCCCCTTTTTTCCCTTTTTTTTTGGGGGGGGTTTTTTTTTCCCTTTTTTTTTTTTTCCCCCTTTTTTTTAAAAATTTTTAAACAAAAGGGGGGCCGTTTTTAAAAATTTTTCCCTTTTTTTTTTTTTTTTTTGGGAGGAAAAAAAAATTTTTTAAACCCCCCCCCAAAAAAAAAAAAATTTTTTTTTTTTTTTTTGGGGAAAAAAAAACCCCAAAAACCCCCCAAAAAAAATTTTTTTTAAAAACCCCGAAAAAATTTTTTTTTTTAAAAAAAATTTATTTAAAAAAAATTAAAATTTTTTTTTTTTTTTTTTAAAAAAAAAAAAAATTTTTATTTAAAAAAATTTTTTTTTTTTTAAATAATTTTTTAAAAAAAAATTTTTTTTTTTTTTCCCCCAAAAAAACCCCCCCTTGGGAAAAATTTTTAAAAAAAGGAAAACCCGGGCCCCTTTGGGGGGTTTCCCCCCCTTTTTTTTTTCCCCCCCTTTTTAAAATTTTTTTAAAAAAAAATTTTTTTTTTTTTTTTTTTTTAAATTTTTAAATTTTTTTTTATTAAAATATTTCCCAAAAAAAAAATTCCAAAAGGGTTTAAAAAAAAAAAAACCCAAAAAATTTTTTTAAAAAAAAAACAAAAACAAAAAAAAAAAAGAAAATTTTTTTGGGGGGGGGGCCCCAATTTTTTTTAAAAAACACTTTTTTTTAAAAAAATTTTTTTTTTTTTTTGGGAAAGGTTAAAAAAAAAATTTTTTTTTGGGGAAAGGAAAATTTTTTTGGGCCCGGGTTTTGGAAAAAAAAAAAAGGGTTTAAAAATTTTTTTTAAAAAAAAAACCCGGGGGAAATTTTTGGGGAAAAAAAAAAAATTTTTTCCCCCCAAAAAAATTTTTGGGGGGGAAAAAAAAAAAATTTTTTTTTGGGGGCCCGGAAGGGGAAAAAAGGGGAAAAATTTTTAAAGGGGGGGTTTTTTTTTTTAAAAATTTTAAAAAATTTTAAAAAAAAAATTTTTTAAAAAAAGGGGAAATGCCTTTTTTTTTTTCCCCGGTTTAAAGGGGGTTTCCCCCGGGGGAAAAAATTTTTTTTTTTTTTTTCCTTTTTTTGGGGGAAAAAAAAAAAATTTTAAACCCCAAAAAAATTTTTTTTTTTTTTCCCCCCCCCCCCTTTTCCCCCTTAATTTGGTTTTTTTTTTTGGGGAAAGGGTTTCCCCCCCAAAAAATTTTTTTTTTTTTTTTTTTCCCCCCCAAAAAAAACCCCCCCCCCAATTCCCCCCAAAAACCCCAAGGGGCCTGAAAAACCCCCAAAAAAAAGGGCCCGGGGCCCCCCAGAAAAGGGGGGGAAAAAAAATCCTTTTTTTTTTTTTTTTTTAAAAAAAAAATTTTTTTTTTTTTCCCCCCAAAGGGGTTTTGCCGGAAAGGGTTTTTTTTTAAAAAAAAATTTTTCCAAAAAAATTTTTTTCCCTTTTTCCCCCCCAACCCCCAAAAATTGGGGGGGGGCCCCCGGTTTTTTTTTCCCCCCCAAAACCCCCCGGGTTTGGGGGGGGGTTTTTAAAAAAACCCCCCTTTTTTCCTTTTTTTAAAAACCGGGGGTTTTTTGTGGGGGGGCCCCCCCCCCCCCCTTTTTTTTAAAAAAAAAAAAAACCCAAAAAAAGGGGGCTTTTTCCCCCGGTTTTTTTTTTAAAAAAAAACCCAAAAACCCCCGGGGGGCCCCCCCCCAAAAAAACCCAAAACCCCCCCAAAAAAAAAAGGGGGGTTTTTCCCCCCATTTAAAAAAAATTTTTTCCCCCCCTTTGGGAAACCCAAAAAAAAGGGGAAAAAGACCCAAAAAAAGGGGGGGTTTTTTTTTTTGGGGGGTTTTAACCCCAGGGTTTAATTTTTAAAACCCCCCCCCCCCAAAAAAAAAAAAAAAGAAAAAAGGGGGAAAAAAATTTTTTTTTGGCCCAAATTTTTTTTTCCCCCCCCAAAAACCCCGGGGGGCCCCGGGAAAAAAACCCCCAAAAAAAGGAATTTTGGGGGTTTTTTTGGGGGTTTTTTGGGGGTTTTTTTTTCCCCCCCCCGCCAAAACCCCGGGGGGCCCCCCCCAAAAAAAAACCCCCCAAAACCCCAAAAAAAAAAAGGGGGCCCCCAAAAAAAAGGGTTTTTTTACCCAAAAAAAAAATTTTTAAAAACCCCCCCCCCCGCCCCCTTTTTTTTTTCCCCCCGGGGGAAAAAAACCCAAATTTAAAAACCCCCCTTCCCCCAACCCGGGAAACCCCCCTTTTTTTCCCCCCCCCCCCCCCCCCCGGGGAAAAAGGGTGCCCCAGGGGGAGGGGGCCCCAAAAATTTTCCCCCCGGGGGGAAAAAACCCCCAAAAAGGGGGAAAAAAAAATTTTTAAAAAAATTTTTTTCCCCAAAAAAAGTTTTCCCCGGGGGGAAAAAATTTTTTTTAAAAAACCAAAAGGAAAACCCAAAGGGGCCCGGGGAAAAAATTGGGGGTTTTTTTTGGGCCCCCCTTTTTTTCCCCCCCCCCCCCCTCCCCCCCTTTTTTTTTTTAAAAAAAGGGGGGGGCCCCAAAAGGGGGGGGGGAATTTTAAAATTTGGGGCCCCTTGGTTAAAATTTTTTTTGGGGGGGGTCCCCCCCAAAAAAAAAAAAGAAGAAATTTAAAAAATGAAAACCCCCAAAAAAAAAATTTTAAACCCGAAAACCCCCTTTCCCCCCGTTAAAAGCCCCTTTTAAACCCCCCCTTTTTTTTGGGGTTTTTTAAAAAAAAAACCCCCCTTTTTAAATTTCCCAAAACCCCAAAAATTTTCCCCCCTTTTAAAAAAATTTTAAAAAAAAATTTTTTTTTTAAAAAAAAATTTTTTCCCCCCCCTTTGGGGGGTTTTTTTTAAAAAAAAAAAAAAAAAAAAAGTTAAAACCCCCAAAAAAGGGAAAAAAAGGGGGGGGGGGGGGAAGGGGGAAAAAAAAATTTTTAAAAATTTTTGGGTTTTTTTAAAATTTTTTTGGGGGAAAAAAAAAGGGGAAAAAAAGGGGCCCCCCCCACCCGGGAACCCGGGAAAAAAAAGGGGGCCGCCCAAAACCCCAAAAAAAAATTAAAAAAAAAAACCCCCCCCAAAATTTTTTAAAAATTTTCCCCCAAAAAAAAAAAAGGGGGGTTTTTTAAAAACCCCTTAACCCCCTTTTTGGAAAAAAAACCAAAACCAAAAGGGAAAAAAAGGGGGGGGGCCCCCCCCCACCGGAAAACCCCCCAAAAAATTTTTTTTTTAAAACCAAAAAAAATTTTTTTTTTAAAAAAGGGAAAAAAGGGGGAAAAAAAAAAAAATTAAAGGGGGTTTTTAAAACCCCCCCGGGGGGTTTTTCCCCCCCTGGCCCTTTAAAAAAGGGAAAACCCCAAAAAAAAAAAAGAAAAAGGAAAAAAAAGGGGTTTTCCCCCTTTTTTTCCCCCCCCCAAAAAAAATTTTTTCCCCCCCCAAAAAAAAAAAAAAAAAAAAAACCCCCAAACTGTTTTTTGGGGGGGTTTTTAAAATTTTTTCCTTTTTTCCCGGGGGAAAAAAAAAAAAAAAATTGGTTTTAAATTTTGGGGGGAAATTTTTTTCCCCCTTTTTTGGGAAAAAAAATTTTTTTTTTAAAAATTTTCCCCCCAAAAAAAAAAAATTTTTTTTTTTTTAAAAATTTTTTTCCCCCCCCGGGGGGCCCCCCCCCTTTTGGGGGCCCCAAAAAAAAAAGGAGGATTGGTTTCCCCGGGGGGGGGGTTTTTTTTCCCCCAAAAATTAAAAAGGGAAAATTTAAAAAAAAAAAACCCAAAAAACCCCCGGGGGGGAAAAAAATTTTTAGGGCCCCCCCAAAAAAAAGGTTTTTAAAAGGGGGGCCCTTTTTAAAAAAAACCCCCCCAACCCCAAAAAAAAAGGGGGGGGAAAAGGGGGGAAATTGGGGGGTTTTTTGTTTTTTTAAAAAAATTTTTTTGGAAAAATTTTGGGGGAAAAAAAAAAGAAAAGGGGGGCCGCAAGGGGGTTTTTAAAAAAGGGGTTCCCTTTTCCCCTTTTTTCCCCCCCCAAAAGACCAAAAAAAAAAGAAAAGTTTTCCCAAAAAAACCCTGAAAAACCCGGGGGGGGAAAAAACCGGGGGGGCCTTTCCCCCCCCTTTTCCTTAAAAAAAATTGGGGGGCTTTCCCTTTTTTGAAAAAAAATTTTTTTTCCCCCCCCTTTTTTGAAAAAAAAATTTTTTTTTAAAAAAAAAAAAATTTTTTTTTAAAAATTTTTTTTTAAATTAAAAAAAAAGGAAAAAAATGGGTTTTAAAAAAAAGGGGAAAAAAAAAAAGGAAAAAGGGGGGGTTTTTTTAGGGCCCCCGGGGGGTTTTTTCCCCCCAAAACCCGGGGGGCCCCCCCTTTTTTCCAAATTTTAAAGCCTTTTGGGCCCCCCCCCCTTCCCCCCTTTTTTTTTCCAAAAAGGGGAGGTTTTTAATTTTTTGGGGGGGCGCCCCCCCCCCCCAAACCAAAAAAAAAAAAATCCCCCATTTTTTTAAAAAAAAAAAATTAAAAAAATTTTTAAAAAAAAAAAAAAAATTTTTTATTTTTAAAAAAAAAAAAATTTTAAAAAAAAATTTTTTTTAATTAAAAGGGGAAAAAATTTGGAAAAGGGAAAAATTTTTTTTTTTCCCCCTTTTTCAAATTTAAAAATTTTTTTAATTTTTTTCCCCCTTTTAAAAATTTTTTTAAAAAAAAAAATTTTAAAAAAAAATTTTTGGTTTTAAAAAAAACCCGGGGGGCCCTTTTTAAGGGTTTTTTAACCAAAAGGGGGTTTTTTCCCCCCGGGGTTTTTCCCCCCCCCGGGGGGGGGTTTTTTTTCCCTTTTACCAAAATTTTTTTTTTTGGGGGGGGCCCCCCTTTTTTTTTTTTTTCCCCCCCCCCAAAATGCCCCAAATTTTTTAAAATTTTTCCCCCCCCTTTTTTAAATTTTTTCCCCCGGGGACCCCCCCAATTTTAAAAAATTTTTCCCCCCCCGGGGGGAATTTTTCCCCCAAATTTTTCCCCCCCCGGGGGGGCCCGGGGAAGGGCCTTAAAAAAAGGGGGGGGGGGGGGCCCCCTTTTTGGGTTTTGGGGGAAAAATTCCCCCCTTTTTTTTTTTTCCAAAACCCGGGGGGTTTTTTTTTTTTCCCCCCCCCCCCCCGGGTTAATTTCCCCTTTTTAAAAAGGGGGGTTTAAATTAAAAGGCCCCCCTTTCTTTTAACCCCCGGGGGTTTTTTTTGGGGCCCCCCCCGGGAAAAAAACCCCCCAAAAAAAAAAAACGGTTTTTCCCGGAATTTTTTAAATTTCCCAAAAGGGGGGAAAAAAGGGGGGGGGGCCCCCAAAAAAGGGGGGGGGTTTTCCCGGAAAACCCGGGGAAAACCCCCCGGGGGGGGGGAAAAATTTTTTTTTTCCCCCTTTTTCCCCCCCTTTTTAAACAAAACCCCAAAAACCCCGGGGGGGGGTTTTTTTGGGGGGGGGGGGTTTTTTTTTTCCCCCCCCCCCCAAAAAAAAAAAAAAGGGGGGTTTTTTTTTTTTTTTTTTTTTTTTTTTAAAAAAATTTTTTTTCCCTTAAAAGGGGGGGGGGAAAAAAAGGGTTTGGGTTTTTCCCCAAAAAAAAATTTTGGGGGGAAAAATTTTTTTTTTTTTTTTTTTTTGGGGGGGGTTTAAAAAAAATTTTCCCATTAAAAAGGGGGCCCCCCGGGGGGGGGGGGCCCCCGGGGGGTTTTTTCCCCAAAAAAAGCCCTTTTCCCCCCCCCCCTTTTTGGGAAAAATTTTTTTTTTTTTTAAATAAAATTTTTTTTTTTTTTTTTAAATTTTTTTTTAAAAAAAAAAAAAAAAAAAAAAATTTTTTTTTAAAAATTTTTTTTTAAAAAAATTTTTATAATAAAATTTTCCTTTTAAAAAAAAAATCAAAGGGTTAGAAGGGGGGAAAAAAACCCCTTTCCCCCCCAAAAAAAAAAACCCCTTTAAAAAAATTGGGCCCCCGGGGGGGAAAACTTTTTTTTTTTCCAAAGGTGGCATTTGGACCTTTTGGGGGCCCCCCAAACCCTTTCCCCCCTTCACAGCCCCCTGTTTTTCGGGTTTTAAAAATTTTGCTGTATTGGCACTTTCCCAAAAAATTGGGGGTTTTTTTGAATCACAATTTGAGCACTCAATCTCTAAAAGGTTGGGCCTTTCAGGGATAGACGGGGATTACTTAAAGGTGAAATATTGAACACAAAACTTAGAAATTATTAAAAAAAAAATGTGGGGGGGCCCACCCGAGAAATCAGAGTGGTGCATCAAAAAGCATTCGGGAGGGGATGCGGGAAAACTTTTAAAAAACTTTAAAAATGTTTTTAAAAAATTCAGTTCAATCTTGATAAACCCTACACGGGAAAAGTATATGGGAACATGGAGGAGAAATCTTTAGAGTTTTTGTCTTTAATTTTTAAAATTCCTAGAGAAAAGCTTAGATCCTTGAGAAGGAAAGTCTGGCAAATGCTGAAATTTTCGGGAGAAGCCCTAGCAAGGCCCACCCTTTGGCATTTAAAATGGAAAAAAAGCTTAGAACTGTTTAAATTTGACAGTGGTAAAAAGTGAACGCTGTGATGACTTAAACCCAGCATGGGTTTTTTCCAAAAAGACAGGGATGACCAAAAGAAAAAAATTGCCCATTTTTCCCTTCATTTCCATTTTTTTTGGAGTCCCACTGTCTTTTTCTTTTTTTAAAACACCCTTTTTGTTTTACAAAAAAGGAAGTTCTTTTGGTTTATTTGTTTGCATTTCGGGTATTCAAAAAAGTGTAAATGATTTACAAACAACTAAAGAACCCAAGGAAAAAGAAAACCTTTTCTACCCCCAAAAACCCAAGGAAAACAGTATATAGATGAAAAAAGGAAAACAAGTAAGGGGGAAAACGAGGCAAATACCCAAAATAAAAAAAAAACAATATGAGTTCGGGCCCCTCCCCCAAAACCACAGTATACCCTCTTAGCCCTAGGCATTACAATAAAAAAATTGGAAGGAAACGTTGGATGGCTCTCATAAAAAAAAAGGGGAAACAAAACAAAAAAAATTTCCCCCAAAAGTTGTCCCTTACCCAAAAAATAAACCACCCCCCACACCCCAGTGGCAATAGGTAATCCCAAATTGCACCCTTGGGGGGCCCTTCATTCCTAAAAAATCACCCCCCCCAAACCCCCCATAAAATTTGAAAACCCTTAGAGACTAAGATTTTTTAGACTAACTAGGTAACAATTGAAACAAACAAAAGAGAAAGCAACCCACCACAAAGGGGAGAAAAAAAGGGGAAAATACACATTCCCCCCCTCTTGCAAAATAAGCAAAAAACCCCTCACACAAACAAAAACAACCCAAATTGATAAGATTATCAATCTAGGTTGAAGAAGCATCCCTTTCCCCCAAAAATTTAAACCCCTTTTCCTTTCCAACCCAAAACCCCCCATAAAAATTTTTTAATTTACAACCCCCTAAAAAAATATTTTTTCCCACTTTTGGGAAAAACCCCTCTATTGTCATAGAACCTACCCAAACACATTTTTAAACTACCCAAAACTCTGGTAATCATCCAGGTTCAATCCTGGGTAGCCAGCTTGGGGTTCACTCAGTTTCCATTTTTTTGGGGGTTTGGGGTTGATACCCAGCTGTATAAATTTTAAAGAAAAAAATTTTCCCAGAAAGTGCTTTAAGATTATTGGGGGGGGGGGTGGGGGGGGGGATTTTTAAAACAAATGCTTTGGTTTATTTTTCTACTGGGTTTTTTTTTTAAAATATAAAATTTTTTTGTTGTTTGCACTATTCGGGAAAAAGGGAAAAAAGGGGAGTATTATGTGCACCATGGTAGTATTTGCATTGCTGTTGATTATGTTTGCTCCTATATTTAACAACGATGACGACGACAACAACAACAACAACAACAACAACAACAACAACAACAACAGAAAGAAAATCACCACAATCCTCTGAATGTGCTGTAAAAAAAGGGGGGGAAAGGGGTTTATTAATTAAAAGGGGGAAAAATTTGGGAGTAAACCCAAACCCCTGTTTTGCCCTTTCCTAGGGGAGAAAAAAAAAATTTATCCATGGGGAAGGGAAAGGGGTTTGTCAAGTGAGAGTGAACCCAAAAATTGCACAAAGGGAAAGGGCACCAAATAAAAACGACACACGTTTAGCTAACCAAATAAAAAGATGCTTTTTAGCTAAAAAAAATGAAACAAAACGAAACAGGGAAGAAAAGGGGTTTGTTTCATTACAACAAAATGAAACCCAAATTTCTCATTAGAACAAAACAATTTGTTCTACAGCAGGAAATGCCAAATTTTGGGGGACCCCCTGATGTTTTGGCCCCGGGAAATTCTAATTTTTTATTCCCAAATAAAAAAAGGGCTTTTAGGGTTTTTGGTCCAAAACTTTTGGGGGGCAAAAATTTGGACTTTTCCTGTTCCAAAAAAAATGGCAGGGGACCCTTCCTAAAGCTTTTCCCCTAAAACCCCCCCCCAAAAATTTTTGGAAAGTTTTGGGGGGGTAGGGAGTGATTTATGAAGCCCCAAAAAGGGGGGGGCCCCCTTGGGAAAAAAAAGTTTAAATCGGGCCAGAAATGCTCCCAAACGTTTCCCATATGACCCCAAATTTTAAAGGTTTTTTTTGGGGGCACCCATTTGGACTTCATAACCCACCCCCTTTTTGCCCAAATGTGTTCAAATTTTCCCCAAAAGGGGCTTTCAAAAATCACTTTCTAAAAGGTACCATTTGGTCTATTTTGGGTGCCCCAAGTAAGTAATTTTTGAGGGGGGGGGTTTCCCCCCCCTTTTGTTCCTGTCTGCATTTTGCCGCCCCCACCCCCCACGGGGTTTTTTTGGGACAAGTTGGGGTGGGGGGGGGGGTTTCCCCTCCCCCCCAAAAACCCCCGACTTGCCCAAAAAGTTGGCTGGTGGGCGGGGATGCAAGGAAGAAGGAAGGAAGCAGTGGTAAATTGAAGCTCTGTTTAAATTTTTCCCCCTGCCCCCTTCCCTTTTCCCATGCTCCCCCCCCTCCCCGGAAGGTTTTTTTTGGGCAGGGGGGGGTGTGGGCAGGGGGGCTAAAAAACAAATGCCCCCAGCTGTCCCTGTCCAAAACAACCCCTGGGGGGAGGGGTGGGGTGAGAAAAGGGGCCTTTTGGCTGGTGCTCCTTTCCCCCTTTCCCCCCGCCTCCCCGCTGGGGTTGAGCTGTAAAAACAGATGGGAGGGGGTGGGGAGGAGGGTTTTTGGAACCCCCCCCCACACCAACTAAGTGCTGGTGCCATGGGGGGTTATTTCATTATTTTGTTTCGTAAGTAACAATTTTTTTTAAAAAAAAACATTTTCGATACAAAAACAAAACGTGTTTTGGGGTCGGGGGGAACGAAAAAGGAGCCCAAAAGAAACACAGTTTTTCCAAATTTTGTGCCCCTCCCACATTGCACTAAATAATATTTTTTTTGGGAGGAACATAAACCCCCTTCAAATTCCCCCCTTGGATGAACCCCGGGTTTTTTTTTTACCACCCTCAAATCTGGTTGATGAACCCCCCGAATAAATCAGACCCCCCACTTAAGACAGAGAGGTTTTGAAATGGAGAATCTTTGCAGACCATCATGCTTTTGGTCCCGATGGCCTAACTTGATCAAGGGTCTTTTTATATTAAATAATATGAATTGAGTCCTTTGCTATGGGAAAAAGGGGAGTCAAAAACAGTGTGTCTTTTTTAAGTTTCCCGAGAGGGTTTCTGAGAGTTGGGTTTTATAAAGTAGAAGGCAGTGATGGTGAAAACCCTTTTTTGAGACTGAGGCCCAAACTGCAATTCAAAAAACCCACTAATTATTTAAAAAGTGCCAAAAAAGCAATTAACCCTAATACAGGGGGCTTGAAGGGGGGATTTTGGGGGGCCCCCGGAAAGGGTCTGGGGCCACCTTTGGCACCCAAAGCCATAGGGTTTTCCCAAAACTGGATAGAGTGGGATGAAGGGTCAACAGCTGTGGGTTTCCCAAATCCCCTGCTCAAAAAAGGGGAAATTTAGTGAGTGGGGGTAAAGTTAGCCAGAACATTCACTCTCTCAAAAAATCTTTTGGGGTTATTGTTTAAATAAAAGCAATTTGACCCCAAAAAAAATAACTCCATTTTTATTGTTTAAAAGATGGAGGGAAAAATTTTGATGGTGTTTTTTGGGAAACAAAGGATGAAAGAAAATCCCGCAAAAAAAGTAAAGGTTCAAATGCACTAATTTATGGAATTGGTTTTTACAAGAATAGAAAGCATTACACAACAAATGATATACAGTATAGTTATTTGCTCTCCGCAGAGAGCTGTGGAATTTTTACTTCTGTAAGTGGCCTTGAACACATGTGCTTTTATTAATACTAAATAAAGTTCCCAAGATCATTTTATGATTGGACCATGAAATATAAATATGTAAACCAGTATAATATCATGGTATTAGCTAATCCAAGTGACCTTCCAAAGTTTTTCTTTAAATAGCCCAGTGCTTCTATTTTCCAAAGGCATTCATTTCCCCATATAACTCTGTAAGTCTTGATTTTTAAATTTCAGAAAGCAGAAGGTACATGTCTGGAGGTAAACCTGACATTAGAATGACCAGCAACCTTCTGGTGATGTTAATGGAAACTGAGATGGCCCCAAGGAAGCAAAGGTTATGTACTGGAGGATTCACCTTTCTCTTCCACACACCCTTAAGGAATGTGCCTCAGTCAAATTTTCTCTGCTGTGTAAGAACAATAGAACTAACCTGCATAGCAGGTAGATAGGAACAGAAAACAAAAGGGGCCAGCATCTGACTTTCCCTTTTTCCCATACACATCTGTATTCCTTGGGACATCTGAGGGGGATGTAATGTATGCCAGAGTATTCAGTCCTCTGAACAAAGACTGTACTGGATACACCTAGTTTGGGCAATTTGGATCTGATGCTACCCAATTCAGATCTGATTCTGAACCAATTTTCATAAACCTTAGTCGTTGCATCTCCAAATTATTTCAGACAAATAAGACATCCCCTGAAAATAAGACCTACTTACAGTTTTGCCCCACACTGAAATATAAGGCCTCCCCCCAAAATAAGGCCTCCCCATAATAAGATAACAATAAATGTGTACCGTATTTTTCTTCATGGAAAAATAAGACATCCCCTGAAAATAAGACCTAGCGCATCTTTGGGAGCAAAAATTAATATAAGACACCGTCTTATTTTCGGGGAAACATGGTAGTTTTACAGATGCCTCTCCTGACCCTTCTCTTAGGTTTCAGAATAACATACTTCAGCTCAGAAAATGGAAATGCATGTTCTGTTGAACACTAAAATAGTTGCTTGATTTAGAATTTTACATGATTTCATTCAATTAAGCTATTGTACTTAAGGAAGTGTGCCTCTGAACATATATCAGCTCTGGAATTAGTAATGAGTATCAGAACAAAGTACTGGTCCTTGTCTACTTTAGATTTTCCCTCAATATTTTTTTCCACCAATTATGATTTTTAGAAATTTTATTCAGGAGCTGTGCTGATCCCCACCCATAACCCAGGTATCTAGCATAAAACATTTGGTCACCTTGGTCTTAAAATATGAAGCCTCCATGAGGATTGAAAAATTGCAGAAGTGATGCATGATGTTAATGTCAGATACAGCTAGCCATATCAAATTTTAGGCTGCTGACATGTAGTGTGGCTCACTGGATTTTGATGCCTTAATATTTTATTTTGAATGCCACAGATCACTGGTTCACAACTTTAGGTCCATGGATTTCTTGTACTACAACTCCCAAAGCCTTCACCACTAGCGTGCTGGCTGATTTCTGGGGGTTGTAGTCCAAGAATATCTGGGGACCCAAGGTTGGGATCTTTTCCTAAGCCGATCGTGAGTCTGTCCCAATGGGAAACCAATCTCAATCATCATCCCCGTTTCAATGGTATCTTTCACAAAAGGTAATTAGGAAAATGTTAAAACTCGACTTGCTAAATGCTTGCCCTTACCTCCAGTTCTCATGCATCTAATTTCTTTTTTTAACAAAGCCTCCCACCAACATTAAATCAGCTTTCAATTTT
>JAWVWN010000045.1:0-38503 GCA_037367305.1 Phrynocephalus vlangalii
AAGGGGGTGATAGTGAGATAGAATAGCTGGTGCATAGGTCTGTTGCATTGATTATTGTAGCTTCTAATAGCAAATTGGCTGTGTATTTAAAGCATTGCACACCTTCCAAGGGACTTTGTTGGCTTTCGGCAGTTTAAGGACATGTGATGTCTCACATTAGCAAAATAGCTAAAGAAGGGGAAGGGGTGGAGTAAGGGTAAGCAGCCTGCTAAGACTAAGAGGTGTTATATCCACCTGATCAGTCTTCTTAGGTTAAAGAAGGATGGCCAGACTATAGGGACATATGGGAGAAACTGAGTCATCTTGAGAAAGAAAGAGTGGGAGACTTTGTGAATCTTTTGGGGTTAGTCAATCACGTAGGAGCTCCAAGTTGCAAAAGATGGCTCAGCTTAAGCGAATGAGAACTTATGATGTTCCACATTGCTTTCCTAGAGACTGAGCCTGCAGGGACATAGTACATAGATTTAAATATATTTCTTCAGCTTTTAACGTATAACTTTTCTCTGACTCCCACAACCTCACAGAAGGGATTCCAGTCAGGCACTCCTGCTCTACATAACTTTTGTCAGCTTTAAATCTCCTCAGGACTCTTCAGTTTGTGAGGTAAATTTTCTGCCCCCACAGACCCACAGACTCACAGACCTTTTACTTTGGAGATTTCTTTCTGTTAAAAGCCAGGGTGATATTTCCAGATCTTTACCAAAGCCACCCTAAATTCAAGGACAAACGCTTTGGGTCTTCACCCCCAAAGGAAATTTGTCTCAGCACCTTTTAATTTTCAGGCTGGTGGACAGCACAGAGTTCTGTGACTCTCAGGCAGTTTCCCCAGCAAACCACTGCAGATTTTAGTCTATCTTTCAGATTTTCTATTCCAGGTGTCCTTTAATTTGTCAAGCCAGACTCGGTTTTTTTATTTGTTTGTTTTTCTGAATCCTGGCCTCCAGACACTGACAGGCCCACCAAAGAAAATCAGATAGCACTACAGGGTTTTAAGTCTGAATTCCTCACAAACACACAGGGCTTCCAAGAACTGAAATTAGCTTCACCTAATTCTCAGTCCTAACCCCTTTTCAGAGGAACTTCCACAGACTACCAACAACGCTTGAGGGCTAACTTTTACTAAAGGCTTCTTCTTTTTAAACTTCCAGTTTCAATTTCTTCACAGGGTAGAGGCTAAATATTTTGAGCTGGGGACTTTTGCCCTCAGGCACACTGGATGTATTTGAAATCCCACCACTGTCCACCAAATTGTGACATCACCCCTTTCACAGAGACTGGATTTTCAAAGGCACAACCGGGTTTATTTTGACATCCCACTACTGTGCCACCAAATTGTGATGACACCTCCCTTTTATACGTGTAATTGTGTTTGAAATGGTAATGCTGTCACCTTGTATTCACTTGGTAATGCTGCCACCTTTTAAAATCGTCGCCTTAGGGATTGGGACAGACTCAGATGTAATATATAAAAATAATAATGAAGTTTATTGAGAAAATAAATAAATAAACAATGACTGAAGATGGTATGCGTTGCCTTTAACATAGAATAGATTTAATAAACTCTTCAAGCCTCCCTGTCTTTAATAACTAGTAAACAGTAAAGCCCTCACTGCCTGAAAGAACTCCAACAGAGCAGTACTCTCTCCCAGCACTCACTCTCAAAACCTCAACTTAACTGCCTCAACTTAACTCAACTGCCGCAACTGCCTAGGCTCCACCCTTCTTATATCATACCATCCCCTGCCCTCCTGCTGGGATTGGCCGATGATCTGCATATGCATTACTCCTGTTTCCAGGGTGTTGTCACACAAGCCCACAGCAGTGGCATGGCCATGGGGTGCTGGAAGCCTCCAGGCAATGGTCTCCCCCAGTCTTGCTGTCTGCACCCATTTTAGAATATGAACACACACAAGACACAATGGTTAGGCAAGGGGCAAGCCATGCAATACCAGCAGCTTCAGTTAGTGTCACAGTACAGACTAAGCAGGTTGGTGAGGCTGAACGTCAGGTTGGGTCATCTCATGCAGAAGAGCACTCTGTTTCCATCTTGGACCTGCCAGAGGGAGATGAATCCCTCCCTCTGGGGGATCATCTGTTGCCTGAAATTGTAGAAAAGACTGTAAACGGTAAGTACATGGATGTTTTTGACTTGTTAAACATGGAAACAGAGGATAATCAGTTTGACAAGTTGAATGGCAAAAAGAAGGAGAAACTGTGAAATGTAAGTCCAACAGATGTTGGGCTAATTGATTGCCCACATTCTTTATTCATGCTGGTGTGGTTATAAAGGCACATCCAGAATGGGCATTTCCGTTGGTTCAGTATATGGACATGATTTATCAGGCTTATGTGGACTTTCCTGGTTTTGCATGGCTCAGGTATGAGGAGGGGTTCTGAACGAGGGTGGCACACAACCAAAGTGAGTGGTGGGATGTTCCTCATGATGCTTTGTGGATGCAGAATATGTCGCTATTGCATCCTAAGCAGGGTGACAGATTTGACTACAGGCACTTGGTACACAGTCTAGACAATCTAGCTTTGCCTGCATGGGAGCAGGCCAGAGGGTCAACCCTGCCTGGTCTGCTGGGATTTTAATTCCAAGGGTTTTGTGGCAGGAGGTAGTGTAGATTCAAGCATATTTGTTCAACCTGCAATGGGTCTCATACAGCATTATCTTGTAACAGATCTAGGACAGGAGGCACAGGGGGGTGAGATGCAGGAGGAAAGAAGACCCTGCCTGGTAACAACACACTTATGAAAGGGCCATAGCCCAATAAGGATATAAGTCTTACGGAGATGTTTGGGTGATTACCCACTACAAGAGGTTGCACAGTTTTTGTTAGATGGTTTTGTTTATGGGTTTCACATTCCAGCATTAGCTGACAGAAAAGCCTGATGGCCAAAATTTGAAATCTGTCCAAGGTTTTGAGGATGTAGTTAGTAAAATAGCTAAAGAAGTACATGAAGGTTGGGTGTTAGGACCTTTCTGGGAGTCACCCACAGATGACTTTGCAGTGATTCCTTTGGGTGTGGTGCCTAAAAAAGGCACCGGGTGAGTTTAGGCTGATTCACCACTTGTCATTTACAGATGGTGAGTTAGTCAATGGCATGATCCCACAAGAATTGTGTAGTATCCATTACACATCCATTGATGCTGCAGTTAGGGTGGTACTCAGCTATGGAGTAGGGGCAGAAATGGGGAAGTGCAACATCAAGTTGGCTTTTTGCCTGTTGCCTGTTCTCTCAGGTGATTCTGAGCTGTTGAGTTTTGCTTTTGAGGGTAGGTTTTATGTGCGTAGGGTGCTCCCTATTGGGATGTGCTATTTTATGTGCTGCTTTTGAGCGTTTTAGCACATTTTTGGAATGGATGGGCAGGAAAAGGTCCACATCTAGGTGTGTAGTGCATTATTTAGATGACTACAGTACTTATTTTGTGGGAGAAATGGTACAGAGTAGTGTGTGCAGCTCATGCAGACCTTTCAGTCTGTTTCAAGGGAATTAGGGGTCCCATTAGTGGATGAAAAAACTGAAGATCCAGCTCCAGTTCTTACATTCTTGGTGATCAAATTGGACACTGTTAATCAGACCAGTAGACTCCCAGGGGACAAACTAAGAGGGCTCAAGTAGAAGCTTTTGGATATTATCGCAAAACGTAAAGTGACTCTACAGGAGTTACAGGTTGTGATAGGACATTTGAACTTTGTGTGCAAAGTGATTGCCCCTGGTCGAGCATTTTTGAGGAGGTGATGTGACACTATGATTGGTTTGATGAGGCCACACCATAGAAGGTCCATGTCTGCAGACATGAGGGAAGACTTACAAGTTTGGCTTTCACTTCTGGAAGAGTTTAATGGAGTTTCTTTTTGGAGATGTGAGATGCTATTGAGAAAAGATTTGTAGGTACACACAGATGCCGCAAGAACCTTAGGTTTCGGCATGTTTTTAAAGAGGTAGATGGTAGATGGTGTGCTGGCAGGAGTGGATAGACAATGGGGTAACCAGAGATTTAACATTTTTAGAATCTGTGGTCCAGATTCTGGGCTAATGAAGCAGGTTTTGGTTTTTTTCTTGGTGTGACATTCAGGCAGTTGTGCAGATTGTGAACACTTTGACATCTCATTCAACTAGGGGGATGAGTTTGGTGCAGGCTTTCACAGTGAAATGACTGCAATGGAATACTGTGATTTCTGCTTGTCATGTTCCAGGGGTTAGGAATGAGATAGCTGATGTCCTATCAGGTCTACAGATATTGGTTCAGGGTGCTGGCTCCAGGGGCATGAGAACATCCAGATGTCCTTCCAGAGGAGATATGGAAGCTTGGCACATTGATGCTAATAGAGCAGTAAGTTTAGCTTTAGCCCCTATGACACAGAGTAGTTACTCCACCACATGTACAGAGTTTGCAATATTTTGTGCAGAGGAGGAGTTTGACTGGCTTTGGCCAGTGTCTGCTGACCAGCTTCTGCAGTTCACAGTACATTTACATTTTAAGGTGTTGCCACCTTGCACTATTCAAGGCAAAATGTCAGCTTTAACGTTCCATGGCAAGGCTCAGGGCTTTGAGCACCCTGGTTGTGCTCAATTTTAGATTAAAAAATATGACTGAAGGATCTGCTTCTGCTTCAAAAGAGATACCTGAGAGCATCTTTTTCACCTGAGGTGTTAGCACATTTAATGAGTTTCCGGAGTGGGGCTTGCACGTCTGCGTTTGAGGAGTGCTTATTCAAGGCAGTTGCTTTGATAGCCTTTTTTGTCCCTCTGCAAATAAGCAAGCTGGGGGAGAGGCCTAGACATGATGCTACCAAATGGGCACTGCAGAGAGATGACATTATGCTACATGGTGATAAGTTAGTTATTAGGTTGAGGAGATGTAAAACCAATTAATGTGCTAAGGAACATTCTATTGAGTTAGGCACCTGTAGTTGGGCTGCCATTTGCCCAGTTAGGGCTTTGTATGCCTATATCAATATGAGGGGAGCTGGAGCTGGATACCTTTTTCAGCACAAGAATGGGTTGCCCTTGACCAAATATCAGTTTTGGGCTGTCACATCCCAGGCCTTGGGCAAGGGCGGAATACAAGGATGGCATTTTGGGACCCACTCTTTTTGCATAGGTGCAGGCTCCACTGCAGCTGCTATGGGATTTAGCCGAGCCGATATTCAAAAACTTGGCAGGTGGAAATCTTTGAAGTACCAGACCTATATGTGTCTGTTGCTGGATTGTTAGGCCTTGGCTGAGTTTGCTGTTCTTATCGTTTCAGGTTCTTGGTAGTGCATGTGCACCAGTGTGTTGATCATTGGGCACAGCTACGTGTTCTGGACTACCAAGTATGCAACATGTACCAGTTGGGGCCAAGATCTTGGCCTCGGAGTGTGGGCCATGATTGTGTTGAAGGGGAAGAGAGGCATGTCTTGGGACACTTCATTGGAAGTGCATCCCAGAGCTCCCACATGCACCCCCTGACATATTGTTGATCCACCTTGGTGGCAATGATTTGGCCCATGTCGTGGGCAAGGCATTAATTCTCAAAGTAATGCCTGACTTGAGAAATTACAGGGAAATTCTTCCCAACACCGAGATCATTTGGACAACATTTGTTCCACATTTTGTGTGGAGGTCAGCCCATGACCCTAGACTGATAGGCCGAGCTAGGAAAGGAATGAACAAAGAAATCACTAGGGCAGTTCTAGGGCTGCATGGGGCTGTAATTTGACACCCAGATATTTAGGTGAGCTGCCCTGAGCTTTATAGGCCTGATGGGGTTCACCTATCAGAATAGTCCCTGGATATATTATTAAGAGATTTACAAGGGGGCCTGGAAGCCGAGCTGCTTAGCTTGGTGGGATAAAGGAGCATATGGTGTAGCTCCTTTATGGTGGCCAGTAATGGAATTCATGTTTACTCCAAGGCAAAACACCCCTAAGGTGATAACACAGCTCTCATGTAAATTAATAGTCAGTGTTAGAAGATCAGGCATAATAAGAGTAAAGGACCTAACACTAGGGTAAATTATAAGTTGAGGGCTGTGCAGGGTAAATGAGTCAATTGGGTCAGGAGGATGCTGCAAAAGTGGACATAGGAAAATGTGGAATTTAAGTAGAGACAAGATATGGAGATATGATTTCTTGTCTTTACCTTTTACAATATGTTAGGTCCCCTTCCTGAATAAAGTTATCCATTCAGTTTAGCATTGTGGTTAAATAAAGTTGTGGCCCTATTTTAACCCAATATTTGTGTGTCTTGCCTCTTTCTTCCAGTCTGGGTGGGCGAATGTGAAGGTACCATACACCCAACAGCCAAAGAATATTTGGTATAAAACTTACTGTATATATATCCTCTAGAGATGGGCACGAAACGAGCGTTTTTTTCATTTTTGTTTTCATTTTTTCGTTTCGTTATGCAACGAAAATGAAACGAAATTTTTTAAAAAAACAAAACAAAAATGAAAATGAAACGACCAAATTTGCCGTGTTTTTTGTTTTCATTGCAGCAGATGCATTGAACTAAAAAGAATGCTAACGAAACAGCAATTTTTTGTTTTTGTTTTTTCGTTTCGTTACCTAATGAAACAAAAACGATTTTTTTTGCAAGAAAGTCATGAAAACAAAAACGAACCGAAACGGACCCCTAAACGACCAAACGACAAATGAAACACCATTTTTTGAGTCGTGCCCATCTCTAATATCCTCTGTATATTTCATCAAACATTTCATTCTTTTGCCATATGTCAGAAGAAGTGGACTTGATCCATGAAAGGTTACATTAAAATATAACAATCTTTAAGGTGCCACATGTATTTGTTTTTTGTTTTGTTCTGTTTCTTTGCATCTTGCCTGGAATTCTAGCACTTTAACCTATATTCCATTTTAGGGCTTCAATGACTGTACACTTGGAACAGCTGTGGCTCACCTACCTAAGTTGCCAAATATATCTGGCAACATCTGTGTTTCTACCTAGCCTCAAAGAGTCATTTGGATTCTTCCTTGCCTTTCAAGTGACTCCTCCTCTGGTGTTAGAGGAAAGAACTCAAGGTGTGCAAATGGTAGCATCCAGTTGTGGCATGTGTTTTGAACACTATTACTGTTGATAGAGATGACGTTCATTTTGGAGTGAAGGAAAAACCCACCCACCATTGGATATGGTGATTATTCTGGTCAACCAGGGGAACTTTGAGAAGAAAATGTGGCATTTCATTGTCTTGATAACTACTTCAAACATCACTCAAATTTTATCCGATATTCTGTCCATGAAAGAGTCTCAAATCCACCTCAAATATTATGTTAGGTGGCAAGTCTTAGGTGCTTTCTGGATTGTGGCTGTCATACATTGAATTACATGTTGACAATTTCTTCAACCACTCTGTCAGACACTCTTTTCTCCTTTGTATTTTTACGATTTCTTTCTTTTATTTTGTTTGGCCTGTACAGCGTAAATGCTACAGGTGAAGGTCTAATGATGTCTGACTTGCTTTCCTTTTATCCCTGCTTGATACGTAGAGATAGTAGACACAATAAAAGCCTATTTCAGAGAGGCAGAATAGAGAAAGTGCTTCAAAAACATAGACTATGCACAAATATCCACCTCCACCCATTATACACACAGTCATTCATTTAACCTAGGGGCTTTCCCGCCCTCTGCTCACACACCTCATTCAAATACTGCTATTTCTGAGCACCTTTTAAGGAACAAACTACAGAATACACACAGCTGCTGGTTTGTCTTTCACTGAATTTTAAGGGGCAGAAAATAAGCCCAGGAAACTGTTATCAGGAGTGGGAAAGTGGCATTTGGAAGCAGTTGCCAGACCATTTCCTTTTGTAGTATATGTGCATTTAAAATGTCCCACTTATCCAACTTGCAATGCTCATAACAATCCTCATGTCAACATTCTCATCCCAAGATGTGAAAGTATTGGCAAGTGAAAGGGTTAAGCAACTCAATGCCTAACCATACATCCCTATTGGGGAGGCATTATAGGGAAGATGGGTCATTGTTGCTGCTCCCATGCACTCCATCTTCCCCATCTGGATCTGGACCTGAGGACCAACAAAAAAGGCAGGGAGCTTGTAGAAGACTGAATTTGAAGCAACCAAAATCTGTAGCATTGCTTGACATTATTCTTGGCCATGGGTAAAATTTGTTATAGTAAAAACTTGAGCTTCCATTTTTCAGAATTATGGAATGTATGTTAACATAGATAATAATAATTTGCCATCAAGTTGATTGTGTCTTATGGAGACTCCTCCCAGGATTTTCTTGTCAGAGCGTACTCAGAAGTAATTTGCCTTTCTCTTCTTCTGGGGAGTGCCCACAAGCTGTGTGTACGGCCCAAGGCTATACAAATAGATTCTTCTCCTAGAAGAATTGTGAGAAGTATTGTGAGAAGCCAACCTCAGGTTTCGCAACCAGCTACCCAAATAACTGCTATGGACTTAAAGATGTACATTTGCCACCCCATCCTGGCCTGGGCATAAGAAAGCTTGCAGTGATTAAAATAGGGTTGGGTTTAGGGGTGGGCACAAAATGAAAAATGAAATGCTGTTTTGTCATGTCATTACATAACAAAATGAAATGAAATGAAATGTAACAACATGAGGAAGTAGCATTTTGTTACAGATAAAACAAAATTGTGATGTTTTGTATTTTGTTGAAATGAACCATTTTGTTCCATCTGTAAGCCACTTAGGGGAGGGAAAAAGTTTTTAAAGAAAGCTTCGGGCTTAAAAAACAAATTTCCCTCCCCCAAGCCCCGCCTGCCAGCTGATGGGAACCCCAACACCAATCTGCTGGCAGGCGGGGCTTGGGGGATGGAGAAAAAGTTTTTTTTCCCTCCACCACTTTCCAGCCCCCCCCCCCAAACCGAAACTGAATCACATGCTATAGAACATGTCTAGAAAACAAGTCTGCAAATTACAGCTCCACAACTCAGGGGCTGTAATGTAGCATGCACAGACGTCCTCCAGTTGTACAGGGCTCCTGATTGCATGGAATACTGTAATAAGATTCAGTTAGCACTGTGACACTGCTATTTCAGACCTCCCCTATGAGGATCAGGAAGAATCAATGGAGGGATCAAGATGGAGAAATCAGTTTGAACGATGTTGCATAAATACAGGCCAGTATCTTGTTGCATCTGCCTGCACAAGAAGAGTGGCATCACCACTATGCTAGTTAAATAGTTCATTTCTTAATTTTGGGATATTCATGACTTGCACACAATCATATGAAGTCAGTGTTTAACCATGGTTCAAATCTGTCCTGCCAGGGACATTATTCCTGTTGAGCACACCTACGCAAACCAATACTAGTCATTATTTATTTATTTATTTTATTTATTTATTTAGCTTGTATGCCACCCACTACCCAAAGGTCTCTAAATATCTTGCCTTTACCTTTATCATTACATAGTACAATTAATGAAGTGTGGGTTCCATCCTCCTTCTCAGATTCTCTAATGCACAGGTAGGGTTTTATAGGAATAGTAGAGAACTTAAACAGCAGTGGTGTTCTCGGTTCCTGGTGTCATTCAGGCTCAGTTGGAAAGGATTGTTCATGTGGTGGTGATGATAGGCATATAAGCACAAAAGTGGAATTCTGTCCTGAGAATAGAAATATCTACATAAGTGGAGGAGATCAGATTATTAATGCAAATAAAGATACAGCTTCTATATATGGAAGCAGCTGTTCTAGGCATAACAGTAACAGCATGGCAGGGAGAATCTGGCATGAAATATGTAGCCACTCAGCTTTGAATTTAGAAGGCCAAATATGGATGCCCTGCAAGTTTTAAAATGTTTTCTTTATTCTTCAGTTGCAAAACAACATTTCTTTTCCTCACACAACATAATGATAGTAACAACCAGGTTTCATAGGCTTTGTGTTTCTTCCCATTGACTATGAGAGGATATTGAGATGGAGGAACTAAGGGGAAAACAGGACCTTAGACAATAACAGGAATTAAAAGAGTTTTCCTGTAGATGCTTGGTAAATGTCACAAAAAGGAAAAACATTCAAAGTATGACTCCTAAAGATTGCCTGTAGATGTTTGATGTTCTGTATAGAATCAAGTAAATGGGAAGGGGGGGAATGACTGGTAATCACACCTGTGCTGAGATGAGCTGCTGAACTGAAATCATCTTGTATAACTATAATTACATAGTAAATTTATTAAATGCTGCTGGGGTTCTCAAATCAGCACTTGTTGATTTGCAAATTATAGGATATGAATGCTCCATACATACTGGATGACAGATTTGAACATCTACGAAGTTAGGACAATTGTTGGGTAGCTATTGGCTATAAACTGATTCCTCCCAAAAAGTAGAATAGGTACCTTCTTTCCTTATAAGTGCCTCCTTTGTTGTTTAAGCTTCAGCAGAAGGAAAATAAATATATAATTTCATTCCAGCTTCTCAGTCATCCCTGAGAGACAAACACTTAGGATGCTCTCATGAGTTACAAACAAGGGTTTTGATAGTGGGAATTAGTAAATATTCTGTTACACTTGAGATGAAGTGCTCAAAATAAGTATTTAATTAACAAATTAAACTGTTATTGCTACTCAAGCTGTAATAATTGCCTATAATTGCTTTGTAGAATTAGTTACCATAAACATAAGGCAGACATTAAAAATCAAATTAAATAATGTTTTTACACTGTTAACTCTTTTCTGCTCCAGAATTATTTTGCTGCTTATTACATTTGTCTTGTGCTGCTTCTTCAAAGGCATTCAGTTCAACTCACTTGTGATGTAAGGTCAGGAGAACTGCATTGCACCCTTGGGACACACGCACACACACGCACACACACACACACACACACACACACACACAAATCCATTCCATACATTGTCTCCATGGTGACATCACTCCTCTTCAACCTCAGGCTGCATCAAAACACTTGCGTTCAGGTAACTCCGTCTCCTGCACGCATAGATACTGTAGCTGGTTCTGTTGACACTGAAACGTTGGCCATCCCTGACTTTTCAAGGCTGCAAAATGAGACATTAGGTCATTAGCTAAGCCTCTCATGCCCTGCCTAAGCACATCCAATCTCGCCTGATTTCAGAAGCTAAGCAGGGTCGACCCTGGTTAGTACTTGGATGGGAGACCAACAGGGCATACCAGGTGCTGTAGGCGCCTGGAGTAGGAACTGGCAAACCACTCCAGTATTCCTGCCAAGAAAACTCCATGGAGATGGGTGTGACAACACCCTGGAAACAGGAGTGATGAATATACAAATCATCAGCCAATCCCAGCAGGAGGGTGGGGAATGGTATGATATAAAAAGGGTGGAGCCTAGTCAGTTGAGGCAGTTCAGTGAAGTTCAGTTAAGTTGAAGGTTTTGAGAGTGAGTGCTGGGAGAGAGCACTGTTCTCTGAGAGTTCTGTCAGGCAGTGAGGGCTATACTGTTTACTAGTTATTAAAGACAGGGAGGCTTGTAGAGTTGATTAAATCTATTGTATGTTAAAGGCAACACATACCATCCTCAGATATCGTTATATTTATTATTTTCTCAATATAATTTGTTATTATTTTTATAGTATACATCTGAGTCTGTCCCAATTCATGAGGCGATGATTTTAAAAGGTGGCAGCATTACCAAGTGAATAAAAGGTGGCAGCATTACCACTTCCATTACAATTACACGTGTAAAAGGGAGGTGTCGTCACAGTTTGGTGGCACAGCGGTGGGATGTCGAAATAAACCCAGTTGTGCTTTTGAAAACCCAGTCTGTGAAAGGATGATGTCACAATGGGGTCATGAAGAGCCGGTCACAACTGGAATGACACAACACAACACAACACAACACAACACACACACACACACACACACACACACACACACACACACACACACACACACACACACACACACACACACACACAAGCTTCAAACATTTGTGTGCCCTAGAATCCCTGGCTAAAACGCAGGTCTAAGCTGCAGCCTCAGATGGCATGCCTGCCCCACCTCCTGGTTTTCTCAAGTGCCTCCCCTTGGGCACAATGCTCTGCTTGCACAATCCAGACCTCCTCATCAGAGGTAGCTGAACCAGGTTGAGTGTGAAATCTGTGAGGCCTTCCTTTTCCCTGGCTGCCTGTCTTTGCTTTTACCCTGTCATTTCTTTGGACCCTTAGTAGCAGTGCACACTCACAATACTCCTCCTTTGTCATGTTAGGGCTGGAAATGGGCTACCATCAAGTCCTGCCTCAGTCTGCAGCAGTTAGTTTTTTCAAATGTACTCAAGTAACTATTCCTATGTAACTGCTATCAATGTGTAACTGATTGTAACTAATTACTTAAACTTTTGTTAATACCAGGCTCTCCTAAGACATGGAAAATCGTTTGTTTACAAACCTATAGATACAGGGATTCTCTCCTTGATAACTTTACTCTCCCTCTTTATAAAGGGTGATGGAAATAGTGGTGAGACACAGCTCTTCCTTACATATTTATCTTTCCCTATTAGAAATATTTGAATAGAGCTTACCTTTGAGTGATCACCACCTCGTAAGTAATCAATGAAGTGCCACATATATTTGCATGAATCAGTGCTAAGTTTGATGATGTCAAGTGACTTCCATACAAACACTAGACAAGATAAAACATGGCAGTCAAATATTCTTTCCTTTCAAAGGATTTTCTTTCAGGTACTGAACTTATTAGCAAATTAACTCTACATATGAGTTTTAGAAGCACTATATGTAATGACTTCCCATAAGATCTGTCCAGGAGTGAACAAAGTTACATTTGATATTATCCTAGTATAATTTCGCAATATATCTTTATTACTATGCTGATTTATTAGTAATTATTACCTTCTGCTGTTAATTAGACAAAAGTAGAAGTCTCTGAGCAACCAAAGCATGGTCACATTTAACATTGCTCATTAGTACAAAGTTGACAGGAATAAACATTTCCTGTTTTAGTTCACAAATCTTTATTGGAACAAATATTCCCTTGTATAAGATTTCCACCCTGTAATTGATTGTGTACAAAGATTTTGCTAATAAATCTGACCATCTGTTTTCCAGTAATCTCAGGCTCAGTCAGCTCCACTTTCTCCATCAGATAAATTTCTAAAATGTCTAGTTCTCTGTTGGCCTACTGCTGAGCATGCTCAGTCTGCAGAACTAAAATACACTGGATCCTGCTCATTGGAAGGAAAGGCTACAGTTTCCCTGGACCAGTAATGGGAATCTTTTCTTTTTTTCATGTCAGAAGCACCAACAAATTATATTGACAGATAAACATACGCTACTAAGCAGACTATAAATAGCTATAGAATTATTAAGAATCGGGGCCACATCAAGAGCATTCCCTCATGCCAACATAAGATCTTCCTCTGTGCATGCTGAAGGGCATTGTAAGCATCATAACATCTGAAATGGTTTTACTCTTTTCCACATTGGCACAAGGTGGTCTTCTATAGAAAAGCACCATTTTCTCAGATTATCTTTTGACCTTCCAAACCCAGTGTTCAGTCTCTTTAATGCAGGGGTGTCCAAACTTTTGGCAAGGAAGGCCAGATTTGGTGAGGTGAAAATGTGTTGGGGCCAACCATTCAGCTCTATTGGGCCCCAGGGCTGGACTTTGCACAAGCCTCTAGGACATGCAAGGAAGCGGGGAGGATGCTGCAGCAACACAGCCAGGGGCAGGTAGGGTGGGCAGGTGGTTGGGGAGATGGACAAAGGCAGGGGGGGGCAGGCAAAACATAAAACTGCAAGCTGACGTCTCCATCTGGTATGGGGAAGGGCCAGCTGGTGGAGATGCGTGAAAGGCTGAGCCAGTGGGGAGAAGAGGTTGCGGGCTGCTCAAAATTTGGAAACGGGCTTCATTTGGCCCCGGGCCTGACTTTGGACATGCCTGCTTTAATGCTTTCCATACGGGCCAAGGTTATTCTTGGCCAGGTGGTAGAGAGTCATATAGTTCTGCCCAGTGACTCAGTAGCTCTTTGCTCATCTTCCATAGTTGTAGAGATGTCCATGAGGGCTGATTGTTGGTGTTCGGGGGAAAGGAAGCAGAGGTTTAGAGCAGAAGTTCCCAAACCTTTTATGCCCCATAGAACACTTGTGAATTTTGGGGGTGTTTCTGTAGACCCCCTGCCTGCCTAATATTGATTTTTCCTAAACCTAACTTCAAATGTATTTTTGGCAGCTGACAGAGTGCTACTCATTTTGATAGGGGCTTCTGTAGCATGGACAACTGTAAAAAAGAAAAACATGTACAATTTTTATTCATACCTTTATTGAAAAGACACAAAATGCAAGTAAATATTTGGAAGGAAACAAATAAGAACCTAGTAAAATTCTTACATAAAATTAATGCACAAATAATGGGGTTAGTGGGAGGGATGAGCCCGATGCTCTGATATCAATTGTTCAATATTTGGCTTCAAATTAGTGAGGTATAGTCTTAAATATCCATGTTCAGTGATTTGCAATCAATTTCTTTTTTCATAAGAAGATTGGCAATCATGCTAAACCCGCTTTCCACAATGTATGAAGATGGAAAAGCTATCTAAAACTTTCTTGCGACAGTCCATAATGCAGGATAAGCAACAGGTATATATTTCTGAAGCCAGAACTGCTGGTTCTGCATTCCGAACTGCATATTAAGTTCTTCTTTGGTGCTTATTCCAGTCAATTCTTCTTGTAATGTGACATCCGATTCTTCAGTGTCACCATATGGATTGATAATCCACTGTGGTATTTCCATAGTCAAAACATTCTCAAACCTGGTTTTAAACTCTGTGTGACGGACACTTAAATGTTGAATGTAGACCAAAACATCATCATCCTGGACATTTGTCAATGATGAGTTGGGGAACTGGTGAAATTCACGTCCTCCAAAGTTTTGCTTCATTAGATTAATTCTGCAAGAAAGACGGCAATGATGGACTTTGTTTTTATTAAATTCAGACTGTCACCTTGTAACTAGACATGGGCCCGACTCCGGAAATTGTCGTTTCCGTTTTTGGTTATCATTTCCGTTACGTAACGGAAATGGTAACGATAATTAAACCGTCAGAACGCAAACTCGAACCGAAAAAAGAAAAATTTGGTAGGGTTTTTCGTTTCCGTTTGTGGCATTGTGGCGATTAGACATGGGCACGACTCGGCGAAATTGTCGTTTCCATTTTCGGTTATCGTTTCTGTTACATAACGGAAACGGTAACGATAATTAAGTCATCAGAACTCGAACTCGAACCAAAAAAAGAAAAATTTGGTCGGGTTTTTCGTTTCCGTTTGTGGCATCGCGGTGATCGCATGATGCGAAGCACAGAAAAAGTTTTTAAAAGTTTTTTTTTTAAAACCCCGACTCCTGGCCAAAAAAGCAGGCGAAAATATGCCTGCCTGAGGCTTTGCGACCTACCAGAGGGGTGGTTTCTGGGGGGTCCCCGGCCTTTCTCCCCCCTCTTCTCCTGTCCTGGGCTGCTTGCACCAGGCTGGGGGGGGGTCATCCTCGTCGTCTCGCCATGCCATGCGGTGGGGGGATCCGAAATGGGGACCGCAATTTTTCTTATGAAATCGTGGTCAAAAAACACACCAGATCACCACAGAAACATGTGAAATTTATTTATTTTAAATGCCTGAATTTTAATAGTAGCAGCAGTGTGTTTTTTATTGCAATAAAACGTATTGATTTTATTTTATTTTATTTTATTTTATTTTATTTTATTTTATTTTAGACCTGCCCATTTGGGCTGGGCATGGGATGGGACCATGCAAATTTTTTGAACCATTCCACCAATGGCATTGCCAGGTTTTTGACTGACACTTCTGGATGTCTCGGAGGGCATAAAAAGCCGAGGCACCTTCCAGAAATCGCAGTCGGGTGTATGGATGTGGTTGAGGGAGGAGGGCTGGCTGCTGGTGCTGGTGTGATCCGATCGAGATTGAGGAGGGAGGCTGGAGGCTTTAGGATTTAGGTTAGGCAGGCAGGGAGGGAACTGAATTTAGAAAATAATCTCTTTGATTCCCCGCAGCTTTGTCTGCTGAAGGGAATAGCAGTTTGTTCTTTATTTCTTCTCTGGCAGTTTGTGAGGATTTTTTTCTGATATTGGATAAAGGGGGAGGTTCGACTGGGAGTGGGAGGTGTGGATTTATTTTAAATATATATTATATACTACCATTTATTTTCTATTTTCCCAACTTCAATTTGCTTGCACACACACACATTTGGGGTGCAAGCCAAGAACAGAACCTCTATCCTAAGTGATATCCTAACTGCCCACTCGCCCGTCTGCCCGCGCCGCCACCCGCCTGCGGCCCGCGCCACCGCCCGCCCACTCGCCCGCCCGTGGCCACCGCCCGCCCATGGTCCCCTGCCACTGCCGCCTACCCGCACCTCCCCCCCGGCCCCACCCCCCGCCCCACTCGCTGCCCCCCGCCCCACCCCCCGCCTAGGGTGCAAAAACACCTAGCGCCGGCCCTGATTGCGGGATGCCCCTATGCTCTGGGAAGTCAAATCGCGCTAAATTGCGGTGGAAACGACAATTGACAAACGACAAACGAAATGACAAATGTTTGAAAAATTTCGCGACAAACGGAAACGACCCGAAACGGACCCGTTCCAACAAACGAAAACTCGAAATGTCATTTTTTCTGGTCGTGCTTATGTCTACTTGTAACTGCAAGTTAACCTCATTAAATTTAGGAAGCAAATCTATTAAATAAGCAATGTCTGGTTTCCATTTGATTACATTTTCTTTCAAAATGGCATCTTTAGCATCCAAAAACTCTAAAAACATCTCAAAAAGTTGAAAAAATCTTGTTGAACATAAGCCCATTCTTCAGGACCCATGTGTAAATTGTTGGAAAAGGAGTGCCAAAGCTGTGCAGCCAGCACCAAAATGGCAATGTCTCCCTGAACCCTTTTAGATAGCAGTAATTTCAGGAACACCCCCCCTTCCACCTGTGTAACTGTACCTCAGAGGAGAATGCAACCTATCCTGAAAATGTTTCAACCTCTATTTAGGGAAGACAGCTACCCAAAGAACTTCTATCTTATCTGGCACTTTTTGGGTTTATTTTCCCAGTAACACCTCCAGAGATTCTGGAGTACAGCAAACGGCAATTCCTCCGGTTTCATCCAACTCTCTCTTGAAGAGGTTGCTAGTTTTTTTACTTGAAATTCAGGAACTGTGAAAAGGCTGCTTAGGCTTCCTTCTTTTAAAACATGCAGGTTTATCCCACCCACTCACCCACCCCCAACATACTTTAAAACACAATCACTGACAAACTTCAATTAGTAAGTTATCTTAGCTCCTTGTAAACATACTATATCAAAAGATGAAAGAAATGCTGGTGCAGCAGCATTGTAATGCATCACCGTCTTGCTGAGGCTTGGAAAACATCACCCCGCAGATGTTATTGTTCCACAAACTGCTGTTGACAAATGCGCTACTAATAGCAATGGCAAATTATTTGTCATTTTCAGCGGTTCGTTGATAGCATTTGGAGACCCCTGCCATATTTTATATTGATTAAAAGCTGTCATGGACAGCATTTATAAAGTTCACATGTATCAAAATTGTTCCTGTCCAGTTCAGATGTTCTTCAGCTTATCGCACTCATACTTCCCAAAGGCAATTTTCTTGCACATTGCTGTTTGTTAAGCAATCAATACCACAAAGGAATGTAAACTAAGTCAACACATCTCATGGATGCTATTCTTTGAATGGACAGACCATGATGATCTTTTCTCTTCTTTTTAGAACAATTTACACTAAGATTTCAGAGAAGTTATGGCTATTTAGTTCTTCCCTTCACATTTGGCAGGGAGAAAAGCAGCCAAGAGTGGAAAGCATTGAACTCACTTCATTGTGCTCTAACTAGTCTGCTACCTGCTGTGTGCTACTCAGGTGTAATGCATTATAGTAACACAGATGGGCCCTGACCATTTTATGTATGATTTCACCATATTTTTTCCCATGTGAATGGCAATGGGTCTGGAAATTTCTACTGTCTGTGGGTGTTCTCCATGTGTCAGAATCCTGAATTTCCAGGGTCCAACTCATGTGAAGATCCCATGATAGAGGAAATTCTTCCTCCTCAGATTTATTACCATCCATGTACATGAGGATGGCAAAACCGAACAGTTAGAAACTTCTCTCCATGTTTACATGGTACAAACCCAAGAATATGGCTCTGTTTGTCAAGGCCAGGTCTTGTGCAAATAGTCAAAACAGGGAAGAGCCCAAACCTGTGTGTTGAGGCTAGAGATGGGCATGAAATGAATTTTTTTTTCGTTTAGTCGTTATTCGGTTCATTAGGTAATGAAATGAATAACGACCCTAGGGGCAAATTTAACACAAAATGAACCAAATTGAGAAAAATTGGTTCAGTTAGGTTTGTTTCGTTAATGGGGGGTGGAGGAGATGTCTCCTACCTGGTGCTGGTCTGAGGTCCGGGCGGTGTTCCTGGGCCTGGCTTCAGCAGCAACAGCTGCGCTACAACTGCAGAGCGGCCATGCAGTCAGCTCGGCACACATTTAAAAAAAGGAGCACTGACCAGGCCCCAAGTGTGGCCTGTTCAGCAACCTAAAATAATAATAATAAATTGATAATAATAAATTACTCATATAATAATTAAAAAATAACAGAGCCGACCAGGCTCCAGGGGTAATATAAAATAAATATAAAAATAAAATGACCTTCAGGAGCTGACCTCCCCTTTCCTGTTGCGTGGCTTGACCATCGCCAAAGCGCTGTCGGGCAGCAGCGGCTCCCGGTGTTGGCACTCAGCCAGCCCAGTCATGGCAGAGGCGCCAGTCCCCGAGTGGGAGAGTGCCTGTCCTCCAGCAGTGGGAAGCCTCGAGGTGGAAATGGGAGGTGGCCAATGGCCATGCTGCTCCAGTGCTGGCATCGGGTCCTGGAAGGAGCTTCACCCCAGGAGAGCTGGGGGAGATTTAAAGAGGTCACTCTTCGTTCCACCCCTTGTGGTGGAGGGACGAGTGCACTCTTTAAGCTTATTTCCAGCCTCCGTCCCGAAGAGAGCAACAAGCAGCTGCTTGCTGCTACCTTTGGGTCAGAGGCTGGAAATGAGTTTAAAGCTTGCTCTTCCCTCCATCCCATGTGGTGGTGGGGAGAGCGCGGTCTTAAAACTCGTTTCCAGCCTCCGTCCCGAAGGTAGCAGCAAGCAGCTGCTTGTTGCTACCTTTGGACGGAGGTTGGAAATGAGTTTATAGCTCGCTCTTCCCTCCACACCCAGGCAGTGCCCGGCCCCGGGAGGGCTCCCCGGAGCCATGGGAATGCTCTCCCGGCTGGCATGCCACCAGCTCCAATGGCACCCAGCCCTGGGAGGGATCCCTGCGGCAGCAGGGATGCTCTCCCAGCCGACATGCTGCCAGCTCCGGCGGCGCCCGGCCCCAAGAGGGCTCCCCGTAGCCGTGGGAATGCTCTCCCGGCTGGCATGCCACTGGCTTTGGTGGTGCACGGCCCCGGGAGGGCTCCACGCAGCCACAGGAATGCTCTCCCGGCTGGCATGCCGCCGGCTCCATGCTCCCTGTGGCCATGGAAATGTCCTCCTGGCCGGCAGGCTTGCTGTTGGTTATGGTGGCACCCGCCCCGGGAGGGCTCCCTGCAGCCGCGGGAAGCTCTGAAACAAATGAATACAAAACAATTTTTTTTTTTCTTAAAAACATTTGGCTCATATTAAACGAACCGAACCGGGGCCCCAGGCCCGAATAACGGAACGAAACACTATTTTGGCATTTCTTGCCCATCTCTAGTTGAGGCAAGAATAATTGGAGCACTCAGCACTCCTCAGGAGTAAGTCAGGAATAAGGAGAAAGACCAGACCTTGTGGGACACACAGGAGCCTTTGGAAACAAGATAGGAACTGGGCTTTCAGGAACAAAACAACATAAAGCTAGAGCTTAAAAATCATCAGATGAAGAGCAGTAACACAGGAAGCCTGTATATACAACTCTTCCAGGGCCTCTAGCTGTACCACATATCTGCTATTCCTCTGTTCCCTGAAAACCTCAATGAAGCATCCCTGCTTCTGCCTATACTTGAAGCATCCTTGTAACCCTGACATTGACACTATTATTTCTCTGAAAACATATTGTGAAATAATGTGTACATTCTGCGCAGAAAACTATCTGCACCAAAAAATGTGTACTCTGCAGAGAAATAATGTATTATGAAATAATGTGTACTCTGCACAGAAAAGTATCTAACCCAACCCTACTTCATCCCGTTGCTCAAGGGAGCAATAAGTCTTAAGAGTAGAGGGTTTTCCATGCATGTAGGATGTGCTCCTGCTCATATCTAGAACTTTACGTATGAACCAAAACTTCTCCTTTTAAGACTTGTCACAGTTTGCAGGAGCAAAATGACAATCTAGACTATGCTCTTTCTGTCTTAGTTGATGATGGCAGATAAAATAAGACTGAAAAGAACTATGCACCAGTGACAATCTTCCCTCACTCTCATAAATCAGCAATTATGTGCGTGCATGTGTCATTCATTTCTCAGGACTGATTTTATACATATTTTGCACAAGCTGAACTATCTTCATAATAATGGTGTTTGTCTTGGACATGAGTTTTTATAGTTGCTTTGGTCATTGGTGCAACAAGCAGAGTAGCATTTTGCAATCACACAAGGCACTGAAATTGCATAAACAAATTGAATGTTTCAGATCTGTTGAGAGGAACTATGTTATACCATGAAAGATGGTGTTAGCACAAGGAGAGGTCTTTCTATAAATGGAAATCCTCTCCAAATGAGGAAAATAAAAAGGAACACAAACTCTGGCAAAAGAAATGTAAGAAGATGATAAGAGAGGCAAAGAAAGATTTTGAGGAACGCATGCTAGCAATATAAAGGGTAATAATAAAAGCTTCTTTAAATATGTTAGAAGTAGAAAACCTGCCAGAGAACCAGTTGGCCCTCTGGATGGTGAGGGTGGAAAAGGGGAGGTTAAGGAGGACTTGGAAATTGCAGAGAAATTAAATGAGTTCTTTGCATCTGTCTTCACGACAGAGGACTGTGAGCAGATTCCGCTGCCTGAACGGCCCCTCTTGACTAAAGAATTAAATCAAATACAGGTTAAAAAGGAGGATGTTTTACGTCTAATTGATAAATTGAAGATTAACAAGTCACCGGGCCCAGATGGCATCCACCCAAGGGTTATTAGGGAACCGAGAAATGAAATTGCAGATCTCTTAATGGTAACATGCAACTTGTCTCTTAAAACAGCCACAGTGCTGGAGGACTGGAGGATAGCAGATGTCACACCAATTTTTAAAAAAGGAAGGAGGGGGGACCCGGGAAACTACAGGCCAGTTAGCCTTACATCTGTCCCAGGGAAGATGGTGGAAAGCCTCATCCAAGAGAAAATCTTAAAACACATAGAAGAACAAACCTTGCTGAGAGAAAATCAGCATGGCTTCTGTAAGGGTAAGTCTTGTCTGACAAATCTTTTAGAATTTTTTGAAAAGGTTAACAGGCATGTGGATTTGGGTGAACCAGTGGATATAGTCTATCTGGACTTTCAAAAGGCTTTTGACACAGTCCCTCACCAAAGGCTGCTGAGAAAATTGCACAATCAGGGGATAAGTGGGCAGGTCCTCTTATGGATTGAGAACTGGTTGAGATCCAGGAAACAAAGAGTAGGTGTCAACGGGAAATTTTCACAATGGAGAGAAGTGAAAAGCGGTGTGCCCCAGGGATCTGTCCTGGGACCGGTGCTTTTCAATCTGTTCATAAATGACCTGGAGACAGGGATAAACAGTGAGGTGGCCAAGTTTGTGGATGACACAAAACTTTTCCGTGTGGTAAAAACCAGAGAAGATTGTGAAGAACTCCAGAAGGATCTCTCCAAACTGGGGGAATGGGCCGCAAAATGGCAAATGCGATTTAATGTAGCCAAATGTAAAGTAATGCATATTGGGGCAAAAATCAAAACTTTATCTACCAACTCATGGGCTCTGAGTTATCTGTGACGGATCAGGAAAGAGATCTTGGTGTGTTGGTGGACAGCTCCATGAAGGTGTCTACCCAAAGTATGGCAGCGGTAAAGAAGGCCAATTCCATGCTAGGGATTATCAAAAAGGGGATTGAAAATAAAACAGCCAACATTATAATGCCATTATACAAAGCAATAGTAAGGCCCCACCTGGAGTACTGTGTACAATTCTGGCCACCGCATCTCAAGAAAGACATAGTAGAACTGGAAAAGGTGCAGAAGAGAGCGACTAAAATGATTACTGGGCTGGGGCACC
This sequence comes from Phrynocephalus vlangalii, assembly GCA_037367305.1. Lineage (NCBI taxonomy): Eukaryota > Metazoa > Chordata > Lepidosauria > Squamata > Agamidae > Phrynocephalus > Phrynocephalus vlangalii. The sequence continues at coordinate 22,236 of JAWVWN010000045.1, forward strand.
TCCCTTATGAGGAAAGGCTAAAACATTTGGGCCTCTTTAGACTGGAAAAAAGGTGCCTGAGGGGGGATATGATTGAGACATACAAAATAATGCAGGGCATGAGTAAAGTGGATAGAGGGAAGCTCTTCTCCCTCTCCCAAAATACCAGAACTAGGGGACATCCACTCAAATTGAGGGCTGGGAGAGTAAGAACAGACAAAAGAAAATATTTTTTCACTCAGCGTGTTGTTAGTCTGTGGAACTCCCTGCCACAGGATGTGGTGATGGCATCTGGCCTGGATGCCTTCAAAAGGGGATTGGACAGATTCCTGGAGGAGAAGTCCATCGCAGGTTACAAACCATGATGGAGATGTGTAATCTCCAGTCTTAAAACCGGGGTACTTCAAGGGCCAGATGCCAGGGAGTGATATCACGAAACAGATATCTAGTCTCGTGCACTCCCAGATGCATCTGGTGGGGCCACTGTGAGATACAGGAAGCTGGACTAGATGGGCCGTTGGCCTGATCCAGCATGGCTCTTCTTATGTTCTTATGTTCTTATGAGTGCACATTGTTAATCTGAAAGACACATTTCTTAGATGGCTACTTCACGTCCACTCTTGTCCCGGGAGGAAGTTCGTTGCATGTTCATGTTAGTTGCAGTCACGTGGTGTTATTGCGGTTCTGTCCCTGTTCCCGTGTACGCACAGGTGTATTGATGATACTGGCATGACTGTTTCCACACGTCCTCGTTCCATGATGAGATGTGAAATTCCATGCTTTTGTTCTCCATTTTTTTGACCCAACCTTCCGTTTTTTGATCTTTCGATTCTCCGAAGCCTTGCCTTCAATGAGTTACAGAGCTATGTTTGAGGCATTTGTCTTTTAATCTCTCTGCACTGCGTTGTTGACTCCATAGGGAATGTACTGCCCAATGGCACTTTGCACTCCTGCCACTAGATGGAGAATGGCACGTTGCTGGAGGAGACTGACCTCATGGGCTCTCGTATCGGAATGAGAAGCGAGAAGAGGAGATTCCCGAGGCCAGGGAGGGGAATTTCTCATCCTGCTTAGATAGCAGTTCAGGGGGCGTGGTCGGGACGAACTCCCTTCATCCCACAATGGACATGTGGTTAGATTTCTTCGTACTGGTCCCCAGCAGGACCGCGAACAGCGATGAGATGGACATGAAGTATCAGCATTAGTTACTTCAAGCCACTAGAGAATTTGTTGAAAAACAGTCCTGACAATTGCTTTGTGTTTTGGTGAAAAGTGATTAACCGATTAATAAAACGAGTCAGCTTCCAGAATTTCTTCCTTGGTGTTTCTGTGTGAATTGTAGTGAGCAGGGTGGGGTGGGGGGCTATACTGGAGACCATATTGACTACTGCCTTTGGTGTTGTGAATATTCAGGCTGCCCTTTTTTATATAAAGTTGACACCCATTTTCTTATTAGAGTTGCAGGCATACTATTTTGTGGAAATACTAGCAATTTACTGGTGTTCTCAACCATGGACACAGAAACATATTATTCCACAGTCACAAACCAGTGCTTGTTTGCTTGTTTGTTTGTTTTGAAAAAATGAATACTGTATGTTGTTTCACCAGCCAAATTATGCTGGCCTATTAGAGGATGTTACACCTCAAGAGAACACCTTTCTTTTGCAGCAACTAATAGGCTTTCTGGTCGATTAAATGCATTTTTCTAATCAATTTCCCTCAGAAACTAAAACCTCTTAGAATTATTACAAGTGGTATTCAGCTCTCTTCAGACTTAGACATAGGCTGTCATGGTAAAAGAAGACCAAATATTATCATTACATGCTACTGACCACATTTTAAACAATTAAGCCTTGAATTATGAGTAGAGATGGCAAACTTCTTTGGGTACTGATCTGAAAACCAATTTATTTGAGAGAGGGAAGTCCAAAACAGACTGGCTCTATTCCAAAACTTATCTGAGGGATGACAGAAATGATGACATTCTCTCAATCCCCATCAGTTCCCAAGAGATTTCCATGGGACTATATGAATGGAGTCAAGACACTGATAGCTACAGAGGAGGGGGGAAAGCTTTTTTTTCTTTTCAAATCAATTATTTCACTCTTGTTCCTTCTGTCTCCAGTTAGGTCATGGTCTCACTAAAGTTTTTTGTGCATCTTAATTTGATGTGTAGTTTGTTTTCAGGCGGTCACGTGGTGTTTGATGCACAGTTAGTGTCCTGTCAACAGAGTACTATTTTACTGCTCTGTGCCCATCTCTACTTGCTTGCTGCACATCTTTTCCAGTCTGTTGCATTTAAAAACAATCCCCCCCAGGTGATTACTGGCACATGAAGTGGCAAGAAATGGGGTACGAAGCTAATTACTGCGTATTTTCTGGGGTCGCACCTCGTTAGAGTAGCAAAGAACTGTGCATCATTAGGGGAAGTTTGTTAAACCAACCCCTAGCAGTGGTTTAAAAATCTTTGGTCGGTCAGGGCATCAAATTACTTTACTTCATGGTTAGGATGCAATATTCTACTGTGCAGTTTGCCACAGCAAAAATGCACAGGAAACGTTGGTGAGACCGTGGCCTTAGTTGTAATGTGAGTTGTGCCCTATTGCAAATTTAATTGTCCAGTTCTTGTTGCCAGGGTGTATCTCCTGTCATATTTACAGAAGCTTAAATTTGTGTTACAAACAGGGTTCCAGCCATTGTATGACTAATTTCCATGCCAGTATACACAGGACTAGGGATGGGCCTTTCATGTTAAAAGAAAAAAACAAAGTCAAAAATGTAATTCATATTTTTGGTGGCTGCTGAAGGAGGGCCTCTAAAACAAGGAAGATTCACGATTCCAAAAGGATGTACCTGAAAGTTCCATGTTTCTTTTTTTGTGTTTCCTCGTTTGTATGAAATTCCTCTGTCTTTTCAATCCCTTTTCTATCATATAGCAATGTTTATTCAAGGGCAAGTCAAAAGACTTTGTGTTTTTTTTCCATATATGTAACCTAGATTGTGTTCTAGGAGCTGAAGCCTTCTAGTTTATTTGCATAGTTCTTGCACAGGGTTAACTGGGAGTTGAGTCATGGCTACTGGACTTCTTTTTTGAGAGATAGAAACGTTTCACTGTTCATCCAAACAGCTTCATCGGTCTGAATACAGCTAGAGCAAGTAGACCTTCTTGTAGTCAGCTTGACCTCTTGTCCCCTGGTCTGATTGGCTCATAAGATGAACAATAGCCTGAATAGTTCATCATAGCTATTGTGTTTTGGGCAGTAGCAGAGCGGTGGTCTCCAGAAAGCCCATCAGAGACGCAAGAGGCCACAGATTTACCTCAGTGCTGGCCCAGACATCTACAATCCAATCCTGCAATAAGGGCTGGGCAACTCAAAGGACAAGGGAGCAATACATGTTCATTTCAGGTTTTTCCACTCCTAATTTCAAAGCAATTAAGGAGGAAAGTTTGCTAAGGCCCGTCCTCCTTAGAACCCCTCTTTGGAATCCCCATTCATAGAACAGCTCTGATGATTCCTCAGAACCTCAAAAACAATGAACTCCAAATTCACAAGTACTTGCCTCACAGAAGAAGTTGTATGAAAGAATTACAGAGCACCAATCCAGAAGCTGAGGGTTGCAAGAAAAAAGGCATTCAACACTCATGAGAACATTGTAAAACAAAATATTCAAGCCATTTAAAAAAAAAACCCTCTGAAGGGCAGTCCTCTAAACATTGTACTATTTGGATATAAAGAAAAGCACTGAGTTCTAACTTTTGCTGAGTAAGAGCTCACACATACTGATACGTACAGTCTGGCATGGAGGAGATGCCCCCTAGCAGCCAGGCTGATGAGTTGGCTCTTTGTTCAGAAGATAAAACAGAAATACTTTGTTCCTCTCCTTCATCAGGAGACTAACCGAGAAGAGGAGGAGACGACAAATTGAATGTGGCAACACAAGAACAGCGAACTAAACCGATCCTCTCCTTTGATCCTTGGATGGTGCCTCCCACAACTCTGCCCAGGAGGCCCATCCAGAAGGGAAGGGAGGCAAAGAAAGAGGAAAACTCACCCAATTCCACTGGAGGAGAAGCTTCCAGGCAGAACCACATTCCATGTGTGACAGCAAATCATAAAGGAAAGCCTTCAGCTACAACTTTATAGCAGGAGTGGGTGAGGATTATAAATCACCCATAACAAGGCACATCAAAATAAACAGTCAGGGATCTTGCTGTTTTCTGCCCCAGTGAAGTATCATCGCAGATGAGAAGCGACTAAGCAAGGGGGATGTTGGCGGGAAAATACCTTTCTTTTGTTTGGCTGTGAACCTGCAAAACAAAGGGAGAGATCAAGTTAAAGATGTTCTTCTGAGCTGAAGAAGCACTTGAACAAATACCTGCAATCTATACCCTGGATGGATGGCTGCTGGCCAGGCAGCACTGCTGAAATGGAAGTGGGCTGTTTGTTGGGCAACTGGGGCTGAGAAGTTGGCCCTAGATGGAATCAAGCTGGATGCATTTGGAACACCAGAGAACACACATCTAGCTCAGCGCTGGCCCAGACATGGACAACCCAATCCTGCAGTATAAGATGGGTAGCCTAAATATCAAGAAGGCAACTAAGTGCATTTCAGGGGAATACATTCTTTCTCTCCCATTTTCAAAGAAATTAAGAAGATGCTAAGACAGTTCTCCTTGAAACCCCAACATTCATTCTAACTAACAGGTCTCCTCAGAACTACAGCAAGTTACGTCACATGCGGTGCTTCAAACTTTAAGCATTTTACAGTAAACCCATTCCTTATGCCATGCTTTTACCTCTAAAAATAGGTACGCCAAAATCAAAGGTACTCACTAGAGATGGGCACGACTTGAAATTTTTTTTTTCGAGTTGTCGTTAGTCGGGCCGGTTCCGTTTCGGGTCGTTTCCGTTTTTCGTGAAAAATCGCAAAAATTAGTCAGTTCGTTTTTTTGTTTTTTTTCGTTGTCGTTAGTACTGGTTTTTTGGGGGGGAGCGGGCTCCTGGAGGCACCTCTGTGGGGTGGGTGCCTCCTCTGGCCCGCTATAAAGGGAAAGTGGGCTCCTGGAGGCACCCGTGGGTGCCTCCTATCCTCACCCACTAGGAAGGGGAAGCAGGCTCCAAGAGACCCCTCTACATGGGGGTCTCCCCTCCTCACCTGCTGCTGCTGCAAAATGGTATGCAATAGCCATATGGATATTGCATACCAGTTGTGCAAATGTGCAGACAGTGACTGTGAAGACTAGTGGATGGCACTGAACCCAGAGCCATAGGTGAGATGCCTAACTAAGGCTCTCGCAACACCATGTCTCACACAGAAGGGAATTGTACTTGCGTGTAGTGCAATGCAAGTACATCTGGCTTAGGGTTAAGGTGGGTTAGGGTTAGGGCTAGGGTTAGGCTAGTGACAGGTAAGGTTACGGTGGGCTAGTGGGTTGCACCTCTGGGTGCCACTCTGACCCACTAAGAAGACAGTCTGTGACGTATGGGTACGGAGTCAAGGGTTAGGGTTAGGGTTAGGGGGCTAGGGCAGGTTTTAGGGGGCTTTTTGGCACATCCCAGAAGTCTCCATGGCCAAGTGGCCATGCGTTTGGTGGGATGGCTCCAAAAATTTGCATGGTCGTCCACTCCCACATGGCTGGCCACTCGGCCAGCCCATCATTGCGCAGGTGTAAATAAAATAAAATAAAATAAAATCAATGGAGGACAGAGGAGGAGAGGAGAGACATTTTGTTGCAAGAAAAAACCCACTGCTACTGTGAAAAATCTGGCAGTTTATAAATTTTCGCGTGTTTCTGTTGTGCTTGTGTGTTTTTGGACCACGATTTCAAAAACAATATTGCCTTCGCCACACCATTTTGGATCCCCCGCCCGCACCGCATGGCATGGCGACTCGAGTCCGGCTGCCCAGGACGGGGGGGGAGGCGGGACCCCCCCTCCAGAAACCACCCCTCCGGTAGGTGCCCTGCGCCCTTAGTCAAGCAGGCATTTTTCCACCTGCTTTTTTGGCCCGGGAATGGGTGGGGGGAGAGTTTAAAAGTTTTTTCCTGTGCCGTCCGTGCCGCTTGCTTGTGCTTTAATTGCGGCGGCCGGCGGCCGGCGAGACTGGGCTTTTTGCTGGCTGCCTGCGAGCCTGCGGCGAGTCCCACCAGAGCAGCCCAGGACGGGGGATGGGGGGGAGGCCGGGGACCTCCAGAAACAACCCCTCTGGTGGGTGCCCTGAGGCACGGCAGGCATTTTTCCGCCTGCTTTTCGGCCGGGAACAAGGTTTTTTTCACTTTTAAAAACTTTTTTTCTGTGCCGCGTGGCATCGCGCGATGCAAGGAAGGAGCACGACAAATCAGACCAAAATTGTTCGTTCGTCGGTTCGAGCTTGAAGTCTGGTGGAGTAATTCCCGTTACCGTTTCTGTAGAGTAACAGAAACGAGTAACGGAAACGGAAACGGGAATACCGCTAAGTTGTGCCCATCTCTAGTACTCACCTCAAGGGAGAAGCCAAATGAAAAAACTGCAGAGCACCAGCTCCAGAAGTTGAGGGTTGCAGGAAAAAATAAGGGACTCAACACTCATGAGAACCCTGCAAAAAAACATTCAATCCATTAAAGACAACAAATAACAATAAAACACATCCATTGGAGGGACATTCCTCTATACACAATGCTACCTGGGTATACAAAAACAGACTGAGTTCGAATGATTTCAAACTAGGCTCTTGCATTCAGATACTTACAGCCTGGAACGGAGGAGCTGCCCCCAACAGCCAGACGGATAAGTTTACCCTTTGTGCAGAACAAAAAACAGACATACCTTGTTCCTCTGACTTGATGCACTGGCTCTCCTTCATCAGGAGGCTAAGAGAGAAGAGAAGAAGAAAAATGGATAGTGACAACAGAAGAACACCCAACTAAACCAATCCTCTCCTTTGATCCTTGGATGGTGCCTCCGACAACTCTGCCCAGGAAGCCCATCCCGGAGGGAAGGGAGGCAAAGAAAGAGGAAAACTCACCCAATTTCACTGGAGGAGAAGCTTCCAGGCAGAACCACATCCTTGAATTCCATGTGCAACAGTAAAAGACAGAGGAAAACCTTCAGCTAGAACTCTATAGTAGAAGTGGTTGAGGATTACCAAGAACCCCAAACAAGGCACATAAAAAGAGAAAGAGACAGGGATCTGGCTCATTTCTGCCCCTGTGAAGTCTCATCACAGACTAAGCAAGGGGGAGGTTGGTGGGAAAATACCTTTCTTCCATTTGGCAGTGAACCTGCAAACAAAGAGAGAGACCATGTTTCAGAGATACTTCTGAGCTATTGAAGAACTTGAACAACTATCCCCATCCTCCCTGGTGCCCCATTGCCTGTACTCACCTTTACCTCTTCCATGTGATGCCCCCAAATTGCTTTTGAAGAACTGCAACCTTGGCAACTGAGGGGATGGGCCACCCAGCAGCCCCATTAGGAACTATCGGCTATCCTTACCCTGGATATTTGCTGGCCAGTCAGCTCTGCTGAAATGGAAGTTGGCTGAAAGCCCCACTGGCTGTTTGGTGGGCAACTGGGGCTGAGAAGTTGGCCCTAGATTGAATCAAGCTGGAAGGGTTTCTGGAGGCAATCATTTCGAGACCGAGGTTATCCTCAACAGCACGGATTGTCTAGTACTTGCTATTAATACTGTTATGATTATTTAGCTTGTTATTGGATTTAACACATCCATCCATCCTTGGAGCATATCATACATAGAGCAGATTTACTGGGAAAGACAATTACACTGTGAAAGATTGAAGGCTGCTGGAAAAGGGTGAGACCAAACACAAGATGGATTGATTCCCTGAAGGAAGCCCCAGGCTTGGCTTGCCAAGAGCTGAGCGGGCCTGTCGAGGACAACCTGAGCTTCAATAATTCTGCCTCCAGAGACTATTGAGGCTTGATTTGATTGAAGGCCAACTTGCTTGTCTTCTTCTTGACATTGTCCTGTTCAGAGCTCCAGCGGTCAGCCACCTGCAGCCACGGTCAGAACTCAATTGCTTTATTTTAATTTCTGTTTCACTCCTTTACGGATTTCTTCCCACCTTATGAGTCGAAGGCTGTAAACAGAGAGAAAAATCATGAGCTTCAAAGAACATGGATCTTCTATCCTTCCCCACCAGCATACTCACCTGGCTCCTGCAAGGCACTTTTGATCTAAGCTTCAGTATCCATGAGACTCTTCCTCTAGTGATTGCAGACTAAGAGTTCTTGCATTCAGATACTTACAGCCTGGAATGGCGGAGCTGCCCCCTAGCAGCCAGGCTGATGGGTTGGCTCTTTGTTCAGAACTTAAAACAAACATACCTTGTTCCTCTGACCTGGCTCTCCAACATCAGAAGGCTAACAGAGAAGAGGAGAAGATGACAAATTGAATGTGACAACACAAAAATGGCCAACTAAACTGAGCCACTTTTATCCTAGGATGGGGGTTCCTGCAACTCTGCCCAGGAGGCCCCTCAAGGAGGAAAAGGAGGCAAATAAAGAAGAAAACTCACCCAATTCCACTGGAGGAGAAGCTTCCAAGCAGAACCACTTCTTTGAATTCCATGTGCAACAGCAAAACAGAGCGTGCTGAGAACAACCTCAGCTTCAACGTTCAGAGCTCCGGCAGCCAGCCATCTTCAGCCATGGTCAGAATTCAACCACTTTATTCTAATTTCTGTTTCGCTCCTTTGCTGATGTCTTCCCAGTTTACGAGTCCAAGGCTGTAAACAGAGAGGAAGATTATGAGCTTCAAGGAACCTGGATATTCCACCCTTCCCCACCAGCATACTCACCTGCTCCAGCAAGGCACTTTTGGTTTAAGCCCCATTAGTATTATATGGGGGTAGCTTCTGTCAAACCCGCTGCCAAAGCCATAAATCATTCCCCCCCGCCCCCCCTCCTCCCCCCCGCCCCCAGCCCTTACCGGAAGTTCCGCCCCTTACAGACTTTTGACCAGAAATTCCTCCATCTTGGGGGACCTCTGACCCCTAGGGGGGTCCTCCCCACCGCCACCGCCACCCCACCCCCCTGTGAACCAGTAGAGGGTACTTCATAACCACCTGTACACCAGCGGCTTGTCCAGGCATGCCTAGGTCTATTTGGTTATAATACCCTATAATGTAACCAGTGTGTGATTGCACGGTCTAGGGCCTGCCTGCCTGCCTGTAGGTATGCTACGTAACAGGTGTGTGTGTTGCTCGGGCATGTCCTGTGTGTACCTGTGCCTGAACCGCTTTATAAGGCTGGAGGGCTCTCCAGGGGACTCTGCAGCATTTAGCGGTTTGTCTTTTTCTGAGAAGAAGAGGGACGATGGCGAACCCCAGCGGGGTGCAATTGGACTCACCAGTGTCTCCCCAGAAAGCAGAGACCCCGAAGATGGAAAAGCAGAGGGCAAAACCAAAAAGGCGTTTGTACCCTGTAGGTTTTTCAAAACCTGTTTACCCTTTAAACACACCCTCATGACTGGGGAGAGTCCTTGAAGATCCTGAACCTTCAGACGCTGAACATTCAACAGAAAACACCTTATCTTCAAATGATGTATTTTTATTTACTGCAAAGCCGAAGTTCAGTCCCCCCCCCCCCAAAGCCAACCAGATCCATGTAGCATGCTGAAGATACTATGTACTGGTCTGATGATTTGAAGTGTGATTGTCCTCATGGAATAAAATCGCGACTCCGGAAGCAAAAGGAGAAATCCATACCTGGTGAGCTGGAAATTGTTTCTGAAGACGAGGGGTATGAAAGCATGAACTGGGGCAATCAGATTAGCAGAAACGGAGACCATTATTCATGAATATATGCCTGGGGGTGTGGGGTGGGTGATTTAAAAATGTCTTACTAAGATTTTTAAATGCTCCCTTAACAGGTAGACTGTGAGAAGATAAACCGAAGAAGTGATACCATGTGAAAATACAAAAAAAAGCCTGAAAATTTTTGACTGTTGTAAATATTATTTTTTGCAAAATAGTATATCCATTCATGTTTAAAATAATTTATCATGCATATTATTATAAAAAAATTGCATGTCTTATGACTTACATATACTCTGAAAGCTCACAAAAAGCTTGAGACATAATCTAACGGGAATTAAAATTGACTATTTAACCTGTTAATTTGTGTTTATATATTTATTACCAGCTAAGATGCCCGACCATGGAGCTGTTCTAAATAATATATATTATACACCAGAATCTGTTGGAAGTTTTGGAGGTCTGAAGCCTCTATTTACCGAGGCAAAAAAACAGATCAAAACATTAAGAGTTAAGGATGTTTCACAGTGGCTTTCTGATCAGGATGCTTATACACTACATAGACCAGCCAGAACTCATTTTAAAAGAAATAAGACCATTGTATCCAGAGTAGATGCACAATGGCAGGCGGATTTGGTAGATATATCAGCAATTTTCACAGTACAACAGGTGCTACAAGTACATATTAACACGCATTGATATTCTATCTAAATATGCTTGGGCTATGGTTCTCAAAGACAAGTCAGGCAAGGAAGTATCCAAAGCATTAGCAAGCATTTATAAACAAGATGGGAGAAAGCCTCAAAAATTACAAACAGACAGAGGAATTGAATTTTTAAATAAGCCTGTGACCCATCTGCTAAAGCAAGAAAGGATACATCACTTTGTTACCAATAATGAGGTGAAGGCCGGTGTTGTGGAAAGGTTTAACAGAACTTTAAAAACAAAAATGTGGTGCTATTTTACAGCTAATAATACATACAGATATGTAGATGTATTACCACAACTACTAAAAAGCTATAATCAAAGTATGCACAGTAGACATGGGCACGACTTGGCGAAATTCTCGTTTCCGTTTCCGTTACTCGTTTCCGTTACGCAACGGAAACGGTAACGACAATTACTCCCCCAGAACTCGAACTTGAACCGACAAAAGAAAAATTGGGTCTAATTTGTCGTTGTCGTTCCGGCATCGAGGCGATCGCGCGAGCCAAGCGGTAAGAAAAAAAAGTTTTTAAAATAAAAAAAAAACCCAATTCCCGGGCCAAAAAAGAAAGGGGGGAAAATATGCCTGCCGAGGGCACCTACCAGAAGGGTGGTTCTGGGGGGGGTCCCCACTCCAGCCTTCCCCCCCCTCCTTTCCTGGGCTGCTGGTACCAGGGCGGAAAAAGGGGCACCTCGGAAATCTACCATTTGCCATGGGTGTGGGGGGATCCAAAATGGCGACCGCAAAAAATTTTTTTTTTGAAATCGTGGTACAAAATCCCACCAAAGCCCCAAACAAAACATGCAAAAATTGGGTTTTTTTAAAGGGTTAATTTTTACAGTACAGCAGGGGGGGTTTTCTTCAATAAAACTTCCTTGATTTTATTTTTTTATTTTATTTTTATTTTTTACCCTTGTGCACGCGCAATAAAGGGCTGGCCATGGGGGGACCATCAAATTTTGGAGCCATTCCACCAACCCGCGATGGCCAGGTTTTCTGAGACTTCGGGATGTGCCAATGAGGGAAAAAAGCCCACCAACCCTAATCCTAATCCTAACCCAAACCCCAAAACCCAAAACCAGTACACTGTGTTCTTAGGGCCCAGGGCACCAGAGGTACAGCCCCAAAAACCACCCAACCTTAACCGTTACCCAAAAGGCCTAGCCCTCCCCCCCCTAGACCCCTTCCGGGAAATCAATCGCGCTAAATCGCCGGGGGGTAACGACAAATGACAAAGAAAACAATGAAACCAAATTTTTGAAAAATTCCAAAAAAAGAAACGCCCAAACTCCCCCGCCCAAAAAAATGACAACCAAAAAAATTTTTTCTGGTCTTTGCCCAAACCCGGAGCAAAAAACAACAAAACAAAGACCTGAAGACGTGACCCTCCGAAACCCCTTTGGCCTATGGAAAAAAAACTATGGGACCTCTCTAAAAATCAAAAAATGAGAGACCACAGCCAAAAAAGGAGATCATTGAGGGTTTCAAAAAAAAGGGTGATTTCAAAAGGGTATGAACAGAATTTCACTACAGAAAATTTTTTTATATGATCGGGTTTATCAAAAAGGCAATGAGGTCTGTATACCCAACAGATTTATGAAGGTGATGCTTTTAAAAGGAGCTTTTTAAAACGAAGAACTTCAAAAGTTAATAAAACGAGAAGAAGAATGTACGGATTAAAAAAGGTTTTGGACAAAAAAGGCCGTGGCTCAAGAAAAAATAAATTTAGGAAATGGTTAGGGTCCTAGTAAGTTCAAACAGGGTGCCTGCCTCTGAAGTTCTGACCAGTAAGGTAGATCAAAAATGGGAGAGAGCGGGTTTCTAATCACACTCCCCAGCAAGCGGTTCCCAAAGGGGTTTTTCCCTCAAAAATACCAAAGCTAATTTTATAACCCTGCACCACAAACCCTAATCTGAATGGTGTAAAAGGGGGGCCCCGGCGGGTTTTAAAAAATTAGGGCCCCTCGTTTTCTTTTATAAAAATTGGGGAAAAAAAAAAACTTTTTACATTTTTTGGGGGCAGATAAAAGGGGGGTTTTATGCTGCAAGAGTCTTTAAAAAGGGGAAATTTTTCTGTTTTTTAATGAAAAAAATAAAATTTTTAAAAGGGGTCTGGGGGAAAACCACCCGCCCCACAGCTTTCTTCGATCCCCTAATTGGGGAAAAAAAACTCCTGGGGAGACAATTTTAAATTTTCGGGGTTTTCCAGGGGGTTTGCCCCCCTATTTTGGGGGTAACCCAAGGGGCCAAATTTTTTTTTTTGATAGAAAATTATGCGGGGATATTACCGGGGGGGGGGGGTTTAGCCATTGTAAAATGGAACAATAACATAGGCATCAAATTGTGGGGGAAAGTTCGGGGGGGGGGGGGGGTTTCCCTCCCCCCCTTTTTTTCCCGTATACCTTTCAGAGGAAAAAAATTTGAATGGTTACCAAAATTCTAAAAATAAACCCCATTATTTGAAAAAGTAAATCAAAAACAACCAATTTTTATTGAAAAAAGAAGGGCCAAAAAACCCAAACTAAAATTCAATTCGGGGAAGGTTGTCCCCAAGGTTCACATTCCGCCCCCGGGGAAAATTTTCCCAAAGGAGAACACAAAAAAAAAGGAAAAACCGGCAGAGAGGGAAAAAATGGTTGTCCCCCTTTAAAAATTTTAAAAATTCAATTTCTAGAGGGGTTCTATAAACCCAGGGGGGTTTTCCCCGGCTACCAGGGGTTTTTTTGGGGCTGCAAATATTTAAGGGGGGCAGGGGCCTTTTGGGGTATTTTTTTTTGGGGTTTTTCAGAAAGGGGCCTACAGGGGTACCTTTATAAAGGAATTAATTTTTTTCCAAAGAAATTATTTTTAACCAAAAAAAATTTTCCTTTAAAAAAAATTTTCCCATAGGAAATGCTTTGAAAATGGAGTAAAAACCCCTTTTTGGGTTTTTGTTATTTGTCCCCCCTTGGCGATTTTTTTAAAAAAAAATTTCCCCCTAACCCCGGGGGAATTTTTTTGTTTATCAAATTTTAAGTTTTTACAAAAAGGTTTTGTTTAAAAAAAGGGCCCCCTGGACCCATTTTGAGGAGGGGTTGGTTTTATTTTTGCATTTTAAGACAGGGGCACAGAACAATTTTTGGAGGGGGTGGTTGGGGGGATTTTTTAAGAAAAAAAAGAACCTTTTAAAAAGGGGCGGATTTTTGTACCTATAAAAAAAGGGGGGAGTTAAATGAAAAGCATCTCACCAACATATAGGGCCCCCCCAAAACCCTTTTAAAAAAACGCGGGGCGCAGTAAAAAAAATTTAGAAAAAAAAAGCCCAGGAAAGAAAATGAAGACAGAAAAAAAGAAACTAAAACACAGCAGAAAGACTAATTTTTTTTAAAAAAAAGGCTTTTTTCCCCAATACCCCCCCGGGGAAAATGTAACCAAAAAAAAATGGGCTTTTTTTAAATATTACCAACACAAACCTGTGTGGAAAGTATTTTTTATATCGAAAGGCCACCTCTTTTTACCCTAAAACCCAATCACCTCGGGAAAAATTTTTTTTAACAGGACAGAGTGAGACAAAACTAGAACTTTATGATTTTTAAAATTTTTAAAATTTGCTGTAAAATCACAAAAGCAGGGGGTTTTGGGGAAATTCTAATGATGCTAAAAGGGGGGCTGAAAAATTCCCCTTTTTCCATCACTCTTCGCCACGGGGTCTTCCCCGGGGTGGCTTTTTTTAGCCCAGAGCAACAACTGTTACCCTTATAAAGTCCATTTTAAAAAGCTTCGAATAGGGGACGGAACCCCCACAACAGTTTGAAGCCGGGGGGATTTTAAAAAATTCTTAAAACAAGGGGAATCCCCCCTTTTGGGGAGGGGGGAAAAAAGGGGATTTAGATCCAAAGCTTTTTCGCACTAAGCACCAGAAAAGGAAAAAAGGGTTTTTAAAGGGGCCTTTGCGCAGCCTATTTTTTTTCCCCGGAAAAAATTTTGGGGGGAATGGGGGGGGGGTTAAAAAACAAACTCACACGGACAAAATATTCTGCCCCAAAGAGGGGGAAGACAATGCGGGCCTTTTACGTAAACCCCTAAATGCCCCTTTGGGTTTTTAAAAAAAGTAAAAGTAAGGGGCCCCTTGGGGTTTTTTTTGGGGCACCCGAACTCTTCTCACCCCAAAAACAAAAAAAACCCCTTTTAACGGTGGGGGGGGAATTTTTCCCCTATAGCCCCGGGGGTTCTTGGGGCAATTTTGGAAAACTTTTTTTTGGACACTGTCTAAGAATTTTGGCAGGGTTTGGTTTTGAAAGGGGCTTTCAGGGGGGGGATACAACCCCCAAAAAACCCTTTTTTAAATTTTTAAAACCCTTAATGTGAGGGGTTTTTTGCCTTTTTCGGGAGGGGGCAAGGGGCGGGGAAACCCTCTCCAACCGGGAAAATTTTCAAATGGTAAAGTTACGTGAATTTTATCCTTGGGTAATGGCTAGGGAAGGGAATGAAAGATTGGGAAATTGCAATTAAAAACCTTCCCCGGGGGGGTTTTCCAGGTTTAACCTATATGTCTTTGAAAATTACCTTTTTCAAGGGTTTTTTTTGACCTTTTTTCCTAATCAAAACAGGAAATCTCAAGCTGAGATCCGTTTTTGGGGGCCCCCCCCCTAAAACCCCAAACTATAATATGATTTTAAAGGGGGGTTTGAAACGTGGGGGAATTAAAAACCCAAAGGGGCAAAATCCCCTTTTTTTTAATGAAGATGAACACCCCCCAGATAGGAATATATTACATCAAAACAAAAACTTTGGGGTTTTTTAAAACCCCGGATCTGTTTCCAAAAGGAAACCAAGTTTAAAAACAAAAGAGGCCCCCTGAAATAGTGGTGAATAACCCCCCCCCCACCAATGCCTGGAAAACACTGGCTGGGGGATCTATCTACCTGTTTATGGGACCCTTTTGGGAAATTTTGATTCCATGGGCAACCCCAAATAACCCACAATTTCCAGTCCAACATCCTAAAGTTTTTAAAGAATCAGAGCAAAAGATAACAATCAGCAGAAAAGTTTAAAAAACCCCCTGGCTTGTTTTTTGTGGTTATCCTTTTTGTTTTTTTTACAGAACAGATAAAAAAGGGGTTATCCTTTCCCCCCAAATTTTTAAAACGTACCTGAAAAATAAAAGCAAATGACCATATTTTGGGTTGGGGGTTTTTCAAGGAAAAAATTTTAAAAAACCCCCCCCCCCCCCCCCCGGTTTTAATATGTTTCCAAAAAAGGGGCCCCCAAGGGGCCACCACAATGCACAAAACAGGGGTTTAATTCTTTTAACATCAAAAAAAAACACCATACATAAAATTCTTATTTTCTTGAGTTTTTTTAACTAATTTGAAAAGAGCCATGCTGTTTTCGTTAAGGGGCCCCCCGTTGGGGGGGGGTTGGGGGTGTGGTTTTTTCCCAAACCAGCCAATGCGGGTCCTCGAAAACCTTTTTCCCCTGGGGTAATCATGCTCAGGTTTGGGAAAAAATTGGGGGAGATTCAGCCCCTTGGGGGGTTTAAAGGGGTTTTTTTTCTGGGGCCAACAGAAGAAATCCCTAACAGATGTGGGAACTTTTATTTAACCCCTAGCTTTAAGAAAAACCTCCCACCCCTTTAGGTTTTTTCCTTTTTATCAGGAAAAAAAATTAGCGGGTCACCTTTTTCATGATCCAGAATGTGAGACCCCCCCGGAAAATTTTTTTCCCCTGATACCAAAAGTGGGGCCCTTTGGGATCCCAGAAAAAACACCCCTTTGGTTTTTTTTGGGGTTAGGAAAAACTCGGGGGTTTTTTTTAAACCATTTTGGGATGCCTTCAAAAACTTCA